>PVKM010000992.1:8056-45777 GCA_004027735.1 Carollia perspicillata
TGTGATTCTGTTCCCGTTCTAGTTGTTTGCTTAGGTTTTTTTTTTTTTTTTTTTTTTAGGTTTGGTTGTTGATAGTTGTGAGATTGTTGTCATTTTACTGTTCATAGTTTTGATCTTCTTCAATTTCTTAGATAAGTCCCTTTAACATTTCATACAATAAGGGCTTGGTGATGATGAATTCTTTTAACTTGACCTTATCTGGGAAGCAGTTTATCTGTCCTTCCATTCTAAATGATAGCTTTGCTGGAAAGAATAATCTTGGATATAGGTCCTTGCCTTTTGTGACTTGGAATACTTCTTTCCAGCCCTTTCTTGCCTGCAAGCTTTCTTTTGAGAAATCAGCTGGTAGTCTGCTGGGCACTTCTTTGTAGGTAACTCTTTCCTTTCCTCTTTTTGCTTTTAAGATGCTCTATTTATCTTTAATCTTGGGTAACATAATGATGATGTGCCTTTGTGTGTGCTTCCTTGGGTCCAACTTCTTTGGGACTCTCTGGGCTTCCTGAATTTCCTAGAAGTCTATTTCCTTCACCAAATTGGGGAAGTTCTCCTTCATTATTTGTTCACATAAGTTTTCAATTTCTTGTTCTTGTTCTCCTTCTGGCACCCCTATAATTTGGATATTGGAACATTTCAAGTTGTCCCAGAAGTTCCTAAGCCTCTCCTGATTTTTTAATTGATTTTTTATTCTGTTCTGGTTGACTGTTTATTTCTTCTTTCTGGTGCAAACTGTTGATTTGAGTCCTGGTTTCTTTCCTGTCACTGTTGGTCCCCTGTACATTTTCCTTTATTTCACTTTTCATAGCCTTCACTTTTTCCTCTATTTTGCAACCGTACTCAACCAATTCTGTGTGCATCCTGATTACCATTGTTTTGAACTGTGCATCTGATAGGTTGGCTATCTCTTTGTCACTTAGTTGTATTTTTTTCTGGAGCTTTGATCTATTCTTTCATTTGAGCCTTCTTTCTTCTTTTGTCTTGGCACACCTGTTAAGTAGTAAGGGGTGGAGCATTAGGTATTTGCCATGGAGAGGCAACATATTTTGCTGCATTGAGTAGCTGTACCTGGAGGAGGGGTCCAGGAGAGAACAATACCACTTGTTCAGCTCTCTGCCAGCTTTCAGTCACTTCCACTGCTGCCCACAAGTAAATTGGGCCCCTCTGTTGCTGATTCTCATGTGGGTGGCTTTCTCCAATGAACTCTCCTGTGAGGCTGGGAGTTTCTCCCACCACCTCAACCCTCGCAGGTTTTTTCAGTCAGAGGTTTTAAGGCTTTATTTTCCCGCACTGGAGCCCTGGGTTGCATGGTCTGTTTTGCTCCCCAGTTGCTCAGCCATCTGTCACCTTGCTGTAAGTCCTCTCTGCTTGGACTGCCCATTTCCACCCTTCCTACTGTTGTGCATGAATATTTCTTCTTTAACTCTTTGGCTGTTGGTCTTCCATACAATTCAGTTTTCTGTCAATTCTGGTTGTTTTTTATTTATAAATTTGTTGTTATCCTTCTTTAGGTTGTATGAGGAGGCACAGTATGTCTACCTGTGCCTCCATCTTGGCCAGAATTCTACTTCTGTGAAATTCTTACAAAAAAATACTGTTAAAGAATTTTCATGTCTCCCATATATACAGTAGATATGAATGATGGTCATGAAACTGGCAGGGGGTGCTAAAAATATTAATACTTTCCCTCTGACCTTCTAAGTTCTATCTGGGCTAATAATCACATTAATAGATTAATCAGAAAAATTAAAGTTTTAATATATGCACATCAGGAATTCACATATGCATGAAAATTCCCAAGACAGTGAGACATTGGGTATGTAAGCCATTTTGGACAAAGGAGAGGAGTGGGGATGGGGTATCGGATTTCAGAAGTGAGAATGGGCAATTTACAGGTAGGTGAGGGAGAGCAGAACACAAATGGCAGGAGAATCCTTGCTAGGTGACTGGGAAACAATGAGGCACAAGGGTGTCTAGGAAACAGGCTCCTGACTGAAGCCCTCTTGTTTACCATACTTAATTCAAATTAGGCTACAGTGGAATCAGGAGATCTCCTTCTTGAAGCAGATCTCTCTTGGTCAGGAAAGGGGGAAAATCAAAGATTATTTCTGAGTCTTGTTTCTTAATAAACAACTTAAATCAATATTCCCAAAAGGCAGTTTCGGGGGTGGGGGGGGCAAAACTTTGGCCCCTTCAAAATCAATTTATTTTCTGCTTTGTCTCTTCTCCATTGATGTATCTAAGGGATCCTTTCAGAATATTTGAGCTCTTTTACCCTCCACTGCTATCATCTTTGTGTCTCTGTCAGAAATGTGAAGAACATTTTCATCATTCTGTCTCAACTATTGTATTTGCGATGGAAGTCAAGCTGGATTTATTTTGTTAGAATTTTTATTAAATTACCCTGTTATTTTATTTTATTTTTCAATTGTAGTTTATATTCCGAATTATTTTGTTTTAGTGTCAGGTATACAGCATAGTTATAACCCTGTGGTTAGAGCAGATTCTAAAGTACCTTTTGTTTCTTTTTTCTTTTCTAATTCCTTCTATCCACTCCCCTCCCCCCAACAAAGAAAACCCAGGAAACTGATATATGAATGGTAGTTGACTAGTTTGAGTATGCAGCTTTGGGAACAGATCCAGCTCTATTTCCCATATGTCAAACCCTGATCATTATTCAGAAACTTCCAAGAAACCACTTCTGAGAACTGTACAAGAAGAACATCAGTTACAGACCATGATTCTAACCTCAAGTCAATGAGAAAACAAGTTTTAAACATAAAATAAAGGATAGGACTGCATTCATAGAAGAAAAAAAGACTTAATAGGTAATAAGTGTAAATCTTTTTCCAAAGTAGTCCTACCACTTAAATTCTGAATGTTGGGTTATATTTTAAAAAAGAAATGATAATCATGAATGTAATGGCAGTGCTAATTATCACTACAATGGCAATCACATTACAGCACATAAATGTATCAAGTTACCATGGTGTAGACCTTAAATTTATACAACATGTCAAATACATTTCAACTAAAAAAAAGAATTTACTAGTTAAAATTTAAGAGATCACTGAAAAGCCATCTAGGTTCCTTGGTAAGAAATTATTTTATCTCTTGATTGTAAAATATATTAAGAGACCAACAATCTCTATGCCTATCAAATGTTAAGAGAACTGTGGTAGCCAGCATAATGGCCTCCTAAATATACAGAAGCCCTAATTCTCAAAACCTGTGAGTATGCCACTTTACATGATAAAGGGGATTTGCAGATGTGATTAAGATTTAGGATCTTTAGATGCTCCTTTACATGTTGAGTTAACCTTGGGTAGGCCAATTTTAATGATATACATCCTAAAAAGTGTAAGAGAAAGGCAAAAGAGGAGGTCAGAGAAATGGCAGCTTGAGGACTCAAGGCCCCATTGCCGGTTCTGAGATGTGGAAGTGAGCAAGAACCAGAAAATGCCTATAGAAGGTAAGGGCACCCCTCAGCTGACAACCAGCAAGGAACGGACACCTCATTATGGAATTGAATTCACCCGACATCTGAATGAGCAAGGAAATGGATTTTCCTTTAGAGCCTCCAAACAGTAATACAGCTCTGCCATTACCTTTTAATCCAGTGAGACCCACATTGGACTTCTGGCCTAAGGAACTGCAAGATAATAAATCTGTGTTGTATTCTATTAAGCCACCATGTTTGGGAGTAATATGCAATAGCATCAATAGAAAACTAATACAGTAACTGCCAAGTAATAACAGTTTCCCTTACATGGCAATGTAAAATTTTCTTTAAACATTGAACCTATCAACAGACAATTTCAATGTTATATTTCACTGGTGGCTGCCAGCAGTGAATCTTGGCAGTCGATTAGATCTGTGGTATCTCCTATTTACAGTAATTAATCTCTGTTGCTCCTTCAATTATGGGTTCTCTGTGGTGGAAACACCCATGGACAACTGCAATACTCAGCTATTACTCTTTCTGGTGCATTTTTTAAGTAGTCTGATACTGTTGCTTGTGTTTATTCTCTGTAGAGTTTTCTCATGCATTGTATTGAAGAGTTCCTTGCTCTCTCCATATAGTAATTTAAGGTAGAAATATCTTAAAAGTTAAGAGAAGGGTAGAGGGGGAAACAACTACATGATAAGTGTGTACACAATGCAATATGCAGACGATGTACTATAGAATTGTAGCATTGAAACCTATATAATCTCATTAACAAATGCCACCCCAATACATTTAATGAGAAAAAGAGAACAATCAAAGTAATAAGCATGTATTCTGTCAACACACAACACAGCCATAGACAAATTACCTTTAAGCTTAGGAAAATTTTTAAAACATAGGAAATTTGTAATGAGTGATTTTCAAAAAAGAAATCAAAGAAATGAAAACCAAACCAGAAAACCCTCTGCAAAAATCAGAGAAATGTTTTAACCATAAAAAATAATTTATGAATATTCTTAAAGGAGAGCCACTTTTGGGTAACAGGATATCCAAAACTATTGTTAGCTATAATTAGTAACAATTTGAAAATGAAGTTTTAAGTTTGAACAGATGGCTCTGTTTCAGCAGTGTTACTATTAGCTGCTATGCAATGAAAATGTTTGTTTACTTATGTTTAAGTGCCCATTATATTTTTATTTACCTTATTCATTTTAATGGATTATATTTTCAGGCATGGTTTTTCTAAGAAGAAAATGGATAAGCTAATTTTAAGTTGTTAAATTAACATTTTGTCTAAAAATATATACTGTATCTCGGGCAAATGTTGGTTTGCATTGAATTTCCCATTTTTGTCATTTATACTCATCTTAGCACATAGAAAAATATTTTCTGTTGAATAATTCTTAGTTTGCATTTTGTAGCTAAAAATTTCCCTTGAGATAATTGAAAAATCTTACTCTTTGAATGTTGTCTTTCATATGTTTAACCTTTCTTCTTTACAAAGCTTTTCACAGAGAATTGAGCAAACATCAGGATAAACACAAGTTTATTTTAGAGGAAAGGTCAACATTTATAGTTGGGAATAAATCCATACAAATTTGAATCAGTGCTGACTTCTGAAAGCTGCCCAAATTCCATACAGTGCCAAGTGGTTTTATGAGGTAAATTTCAGTCTAATTTGGGCTGCTAACAGGAAAAGACAAAGAGAGTTCTCATTTTCAGCTGCAAATAAAAGAAATGAATTTGGCTAAGCAAAAAGCTCTTAGGAATATGGGAATGGTGGGGAGGGTGAGTTGGTAAGACTGAGAGATTTGTTTGGGGTGTGTTAATGTTTTCTTCAGAAGTTGGGAGCACTTTACAAAAGAACATAAGGTAAATGCTCCAGTGAAGTAGCAAAAAGCCACTGCTATAGCAAAGCACTTCTACAGAATGCCTTTTGGCCAGTCAGCCAAGTTTCCCGTCAGACCTTGGCTTGTCTCTCCTAGCATCATCAACACATATCCCTTCCTGCAGAATCTCCTTTAGCTTGGGCGATGGACCATGGTCTTTCTGTATCATCTCTCTGGACCCCACTTCTCTTCATCCTTCACTCACTGACCCTTCACATCTCAACATCAATGTCTCGTCCTCCAGAAAGACTTTGACCACTGCCCCAATCTATGTAATGCATTTTTCTTCTGCCATGTTTTCTTAGTATCTGTGACCCCAGTTATAGCACACATTATACTAGAATTTTTAAATTTAATCTTATGTGTTATTTTGTGGGCTGTAAGATCTTTGAGAAAGTTTCTACCATTATTGTTGATGAACTCATACACTTATCTTGTAATACTATGTATACTATAAATATTGTATTTGTGTAATGACTGAACTGAACATGGGAGCAAATTAGACTATTTAGATCAATGTGTGACCAGTCAGGTCTCCCCACTTGTGATATCCCTTGTTATCTCTGTATATTTACATTATCATAGTTCAATCAACTCAAATATTTTTGTATTGTGTCATTACTATATAGACCATGTGTCAATACAAATAATACGGAATCTGTGACTGCATCCAACTGAAACAAGCCACCATAAGCACCTTGTAAATGCTTTTATAGCTACCTAAAAGTCAGAAATATATCAGAGAGGGACTTAAAAAATAATGCTACCTGACAACATGACTTAGAAATATAAATCTCAACTTACAGAGAATTTTTGAATTGAGTTTGAGTATACAAAACTCACTGAAGTGCTTTATAATTTCACTCATTAAAAAGTATCTTTGAGCATCAAGTTGACATAATAAGTGTATAAATCAGAAACATAAATAATAATATAAAATTAAGTATCTCTTAACAACTATAGCCTTAACCTTAGATTTTATTTTCAGATGAATAGAAGTTCACAGAATCTTTTTCTTTTTCTTTTTTTCTAATCAAAATAAGTCCTCCTCCTGATTCTAAAGCAATGAAATAAAATGGCTAAAATCATGTTATTTTATGATAACAATTTTACAGCTATTAAGAAGGAGACATTTTTAAACCTCCCATATCTATTATAAATGGCACTGAAATTATCATCCTTAGATTGAAGAAGAGG
Source organism: Carollia perspicillata (assembly GCA_004027735.1). Classification (NCBI taxonomy): domain Eukaryota; kingdom Metazoa; phylum Chordata; class Mammalia; order Chiroptera; family Phyllostomidae; genus Carollia; species Carollia perspicillata. The sequence goes on from PVKM010000992.1 coordinate 14,585, forward strand.
GTGAAATATTTGTCACAATATAGTCTCTCCACCCCACATCTTAACAAGAATGCTATGACTAAAATTAGAGAGTGCATGCAGCAGTACTTAATTTCAGTCTTTTGCAGAAGGAGGAGAGAATTGGGCCTGAGGAGATAAAATAGAGATCAGAACAAAGAGAAGCTAGTCAGTGCATGTGAGTCTTTCAACACTCTGGGTGGTAAACCCACTGCCATCCAAGAAACAGATGCTAACAGGCTTGAAACTCAATTCAGGGGTGTTGGTGAAATGCATTAAACCTTGTATTTTGTTTTTCTTGTGAAGAAAAAACAAAAACATGTTTCCTTTTTCAAAGAAAAGCATGCTTTTTTTTCAGACATTTTGTTCTCATGCTCTGCTTTAATTTCCCATTCCCTAATGTATTCAAGTGGCCCTTCAAAATGATGTCAACTAAATTTTACAGTAATAATTAATTTAAATCTCACAGTGAAGGGCTTCAACAGAACAGTCAACATGGCCTATCACAAAATGTTTGACACATTTAACATAATAGAGCATGAGTCATCCATTTAAAGCCTCAATAAACTTGTTTTAAAGCATAATTTTGGATTAGCGGACAATATATAGGTAGCAGAAAGAGCAAATTACATTAATGACAGAACAGAAAAGAAATATTTGTCTGTAAAAAAAGAGTATCTTGAGTTGCTTACAAATTGCACAGCTACTTCTCATACTTATTATGCAGCATTGACAAAGTGGACCAAGACATTGATTGCATATTATAATTATTATGAAAATAAAAATTATACTCTCTGGGACATTACTCTTCTTGCAAGTGTTTCTAAGGGAAGTATTGCTGTCATTTGGAGACTTTTGTAAACCAAAATTAATTTTAGACTGTAATAAAAAATAAAAAGCATTTATTTCAGCAAAAAGGGACCACAGCCTGGGAGACAGATTTGGGTAGCAACTGAAATTGTGTTCCATGGGGACAAAGGGAAGCCATCTTTTATGGCAAAAATACCCACCCAGGTTCTCAATTAGGTTTGTTTTATAGAAATGAAGTATCCAAATCATGCAGTTCTTTTTTGAGTATATTTTATTGATTATGCTATTACCATTTTCTCATTTATTCTCCCCTTTCTATCCTCTTCCCCTTGCACACCCCTGCCCTCCAGCATTCTCCCTCTTAGTTCATGTCCATGGGTTCTTCATATAAGTTCTTTGGCTTCTCTGTTACCTATACTATTTTTAACCTCCCCCCATCTATTTTGTGCCTACCACTTATGCTTCTTATTCCCTGTACCTTTCCTCCCATTCTTCCCCTCCCCCTCCTCACTGATGACTCTCCATGTAATCTTCATTTTTTCTGATTCTGTTCCTGGTCTAGTTGTTTGGTATGCATTTGTTTTCCTTTCTAAGGTTCAGTTGTTGATACTTATGAGTTTGTTGTCACCTTAGTGACAGTGATAGTTTTTTACCTTTTTCATACATAAGTCCCTTTAACATTTTATATCATAGGGGCTTCGTGGTGATGGACTCCTTTAACTTGACCTTATCTGGGAAGCACTTTCTTTGCCCTTCCATTCTAAATGATAGCTTTATTGGATATAGTAATCTTGGATGGAGGTCCTTGCCTTTCATACCCTTGAATACTTCTTTCCAGCCCCTTCTTGCCTGTAAGGTCTCTTTTGAGAAATCAGTTGATTTGTCTTATTGTCACTCTTTTTAAGTAACTTTCTCCTTTCCTCTTGCTACTTTTAAGATTCTTTATCTTTAATCTTGGTTAATGTAATTATGATGTGTCTTGGTGTGTGCTTCCTAAGGTCCCACTTCTTTGGGACTCTCTGAGCTTCCTGGACTTCCTGGAAGTCTATTTCCTTCACCTGATTGGGGACATTCTCCTTCATTATTTTTTCAAGTGAATTTTCAATTTCTTGCTTTTCTTCTTCTTCTAGAACCTCTATGATTTGGATGTTGGAACATTTAAAGTTGTCCCAGAGGTTCCTAAGCCTCTACTCATTTTTTTGAATTGTTGTTTTTTCATTCTTTTCTTGTCGGATGTTTATTTCTTCCTTTTGTTCCAAATCATTGATTTGAGTCCTGGTTTCCTTTCCTTCACTGTTGGTTCCTTATATATGTTGCTTTATTTCACTTTGGATAGCCTTAATTTATTTCTTCATTTTGCAACCAAGCTCAATCAGGTCTGTGAGCATCCTGATTACCAGCGTTTTGAACTCTGATTCAGATAGGTTGGCTATCTCCTCGTCACTTAGCTTTTTCTGTAGTTTTGATCTGTTCTTTCATTTGGGCCATATTTCTTTGTCAGCCTGTTATGTCATAAGGGGGTGGGCCTTAGGCATTCCCTGGGGTTAGGCCTTAGGTATTCCCCAGGGTGGGGCAACCCATCTTGCATTGTGATGCTGTCTGTGGGGGAGAAGTCTGAGAGGGAACAATACTGCTGGCTCACTCTGTTCTAGCCCCACTTTCCAACAAACGCTCCTGTGAGACTGGGAGTTTCTCCTTCTGTCACAGCCCCCATGGCATTTTACAGCTAGCTTTGAGTCTTTAGTTACCCATTCAGCCAGCCACACCTCACCCACTGAGTCAGCCCCCTTGTGCCTTGGGACACATCCTCTCCATTCTGCTGCCCATCTCCCATCTCCACCCCTCCTAATGGTCTGGGTGAATATTTCTTTAACTCTTTCGTTGTTGGAGGTTCATGCAGTTTGATTTTCTGGCACTTCTGGATGTTTATTGTTTTTAAATTTGTTGTTATCTTTCTTTTGGTTGTGTGAGGAAGTGAAGCATTTATACCTATGTCTCCATCTTGGCCAGAACCCTAATTCTGTCACCAAATCATGGAGTTCTGTTTGGGCAGTGCATATCTCAGCCCACTGGTAGAAAGACAAAAACAGGATTTCCCTGCTGTGGTTGACCCAGATGGGGTAAACAAACATGGCAGAGTGTGGAAGCTGAGAGTTCAGTCTGAGGTTCTTCCCTGTATACAGAGGATGTGAGGAGCACCTGTCAGCATATGGCTGCTAGGTACTTATTATTCATAAAATTTGGGTCCATTTGGGCCCTGAGTTGACCATGGGGAGTTCCATCTCAGCATATAAATTCCTTCTCAGGTTTCACATCAACCAAATCTTTCTTCTCAAGGTCCACGTTTTTCATTGTTTACAGAACTGTCTTGTGTTAATTTAATTATTAGACCAGTCAAATAAACCAAGAGGGATAGGGGAAATCTTTCCCCTCCCCAAGAGCACTAATTGTGAATTGCAGAAATAGGCATGAAATTCAGGTCTACCACTAACTTCACACACTGATTTCTCACATTGAAATTTTATATAAATATTGTAAATACAAAAATGAAATAATGTACTGTCATTTAAATGTATTTACATATTGCAAAATTGCTAATATTCAGTGCCCTCTGCTGTTTGAAGTTATTTATTTGCTATGAAGTATTTTAATTATTTTATCTCCAGTATTGGCCAAGCCTTAAATCATGTGAAATTTCACTAATACATCTAAAAAAAGACAGTCCTACTCATCTTTTTTTTTTTTTTAACAGCTTGGCTCATGTTCCGCCTATAGTTTAGGGTTTTTTTTTCTATTTTCCCAAATGCATGATGCGATCTTATATTGTGAAGCTGTAATTTAAGCTGCTTTCTCTAACTGGTATACTTACTTTCCAGCTTCTTTTTCTGTTTGGCCAAGCTAACTATTACTTGACCTTAAATACTTCCTCAAGGAAACTTTCTCTGATCCGTTCAGACCAGGCTGACTACTTTCTCAAGTACTTTCCTACTATTTCTTACTTACTCAAACTTCACACTCTTCTGAGATTCTCCCTTTGCTTATCTCTATCCCCAGCCCCAAACACTTGAAAAGCAGAACTATGCCCTATCCACATCTGTCTCTTCAAGGCCTATCAGAGCATCTGGCATATCTAAAATTCTTAAGAAATATTTCTTCTGTGGAAAAAAAATGTATGAGTTAAAGGCATCATAGAATCCTTATTGTGGGAAAGGTTCATGTTCCATTTCCCAACAAAAATCACATGTACAGTAATACCAGTGGTAGTGGGATATATAATTTCCAGTAGAACAATTGTAGTAGGTTTGAAGTTATTATAGAGCTCATCTCATTTCTAAAAGTCCAGAATATTAGCAAACTTTTTTGGTTATACTGATGTAGAATCTAACTGATCGATATTTGAAAATACCTTCTCTGTCTTCTGCTAAAGTGTAAAGTAAATATAGTTTTATATCCACTTGGCATTTTAGCATTTCTTGACAGAGTAATGAATTCCTGACATTTTATCTTGTTTTAGACTAAACCTCATCAGGTATTTTAATAGTCTTTCAATGCTATATAATGAAGTTGTATGTTAGCTTTTGTGTGGCTTGAACTCCAACCCTTTTATTCAGAAGAGACCCAGATAGTGCAAATCCCACAAATTGTCAACTTACATCAGAATTTGTTCAAATGCCCTGTGTCTGTTTTAATAGGCAAAGAAAAAAAAGAAAAGAAAGAAAGAGAGAGAGAGAGAGGAAGGAAGGAAGGAAGGAAGGAAGGAAGGAAGGAAGGAAGGAAGGAAGGAAGGAAGGAAAGGAAGGAAAGGAAGGAAGGAAGAAGAAAGAGAGAGAGAAAGAGAGAGGGAGGGAGGGAGGGAGGGAGGGAGGAAAAGAAAAATGAAAATGTGAAGATTCAGCCTTATTGTCATTTAACACAGACCAGAGAAAGCTTGTTTCTGGAGCTGCCGTAATGCAGATCAAATGCAGAAAGTACTGACTAAGAAATCTGAGAACAATGATCAAAATCTGGCTAATAAAAACAGTGCATTTGAAGTGCATTTACAGGTCTCAGGAAAGACTATTTAATTTGCTAGATTTGAAGGCCTATAAGCTATATTATGCCTTAAAGATTTATTCTTCTCATAACATAATGTTTTTAAGATCTCAAATCCCACAATTTCCCAATAGAAAAGTGTGCATGTGATAAACAAAGTTTTGGCTTCAGTGTGTTAGTATAATCTCATCTGTTTCATTGCACATGGAATGTATATCTCATTTACATTATTCACCCTCACCTTGGCTGAATTCTTTTTTATGGTCAAGTTCTGAACCTCTGTACATATACATGAAACTTCTTTCATAGCAAACTTAGATGAGAAATCATCTTGTTATATTAAAAATTCAAATTCTAGGGAAATGTATTCCTACCATTTTTACTATATCAATGAAATATGGACACTTTTCCAACAATAGAGAAATATCAAATATTAAACTGGTAAGGCTTACAAATAGGCATCAAACATAAATGTAATCTATAGCACTCAATAAATGTGTAATAAACAGGAGCAAGCAATTACACTATAACCCAATACAGTTTGCAGTACCATTATATCAACTTGATGAACTGCCCTTCATAGACTCTACTTTGTTTTTTAGATAATTTTATTTTGACAATTTTAATCTTTATATAAAATTTATGAAAACTATTTAGAAAGACTGTTGAGTTAATCTATTCAGTGAGTCATACTGTTAATCATTTTACTTCTCTGGCAATTATTTTCATTGATCCTTTAAACCAGTAAACACATAAACAATAACAAGCTTTCTTTTGTTTCTCTGGACAAAACAATTCTGTAGGTAATGATGTTTACATTTTAAACTACACAAGTTTTCTCATTAAAAAGACTAATATTTCAGGTGATAAACATGTGGGAAAGCAGTGTGTACTCTTTTTTGACTCTCAAAATATTTTTTACATATTTTGGAAGCAGAAGTTGCAGTTTCTTTTGCTTCTTAGTGAGTTAGACCCTGGATGGTCAATAGAAATTAAAATGCTTTAAATTAAAGTGTTCATTAAGACACTAAAAGGAGCAAAAGAGAATTATTTCTCATATCTTAGGAATTAAATAATGGAAGGAGTTTTCAAATCACAAAATAGTAGTTGGCTTAGGCTCAAAACATATATAAAAAGTTCAGTCATATTTAGGACTTAATTAAGGCTGTTGCTTATTTAGTGAGGAAATAAACTTAAGGAAAATAATCCATGCAGCACATGGGGACCATGCTTTCGGCATGAATCTCTTTTTATATCCAGTGACACTTTACTGGTGAACATTCCTTACTTAGTTCAACCTGACTTCTTACCAACAAACAACATGTAATTGGGATGTTCATAGATTGATTCTGGATAAGCTTAATAAAGGGTTCTACTTGTGCACATCTCTGGAATTAAAACAAAAGGCACCAAACCTACAATTAACAGCTGGAGATAACATATAATTTTCCAGAGCCCAATAGCAGTTTTTATGTTACTCCATTGTGCTTCATATATTGGCCTATTTACTGTGGATTTTGCCCTGAGAAAGCTGACAGTTTGTCGTGCTGAATTGGGATGTCATTTTCTGTGACCTCTGAGTGTTAGCGATAAAAGCTCTACTGTTGGAGAAACATAGGCACCATGTTGCTTTGGACTGTTAGAGATGTTGTCATTTGCTTCTCACAACAGAAATGCCTGTGGGTTGCACCATAGCAGAGACACAGTTTGTCAAACATTCTTAATCAGCAAACACATCAGAGAATATAGTCATGCTTGCAGGATCCATTCCATCCTGTGAATCATGTGTTATTTAGTAAAACACTCTGCCAAAGACATCATTGAAATAATTTGAAGTGGTAAAAAGAACAATACTACATAAATCAAGAAAAGGAATAGCAAACCTTTTAAATTTTTCTTGGCAGCCTACTGTATGTAGTAAGTAATTTTTATAAGTGTTTTTAATTGTTGACACTATTACAGATGTCCCCCACTTCCCCCCCACCTTTGCCCTCCTCCACCCAGCCCCCTCCACCCTGCCTTCACCACATTGTTGTCTGTGTCCAGGGGCTTTGCATATATGTTCTTTGGCTGATCTCTTCCAGTCCCCCTCACCACTCTTCCCTGTGACATCTGTCAGGCTATTCCATGTCTCCATGTCTCTGGTCCTATTCTGTTCATAAGTTTATTTTGTTCATTAGATTCCACATATAAGTTAGATCATATGCTATTTTTCTCTTAAAATATTTAAGTATCAAATAATTGCATTGATTTCATTCAATTGCATATACTCAAATTTAATATGTTAAAAACAGAGAAATTTGAATCAAAAGCCTAAGCCATAATGCCATAAGCCTATAAAATATTACTTCTACTATGTGGAAATATCTCATAAAATAATGCACATGTGCACCATCACACATACATATTATCTACACAGAATTTTTGATACTTACATTTTTAAAATTCAGACAAAAGTCACAGAAAAAGCATTCATCATTTCATACTAATTGTTCAGGAATTGATTATAAAACATCTTTAATAAAGGTAAAAAAAATTATTTTGAAAAATATTAATGAAAAAAATCAGGTGATGTATTAAGGTTCTGGTTTTAGTAGGTTAAAAATGTAGTGAAAAAAATGTTTTCTATGTGTAAGGGCTTTTAAATTTCTTTCTAAGTTTCTTCTGAGTTTTGGCTTCATTTTACACTTCTTAAGTGCTATATGTGATGGAGTGCAACAAGAAAGATGATACATAAAAAAGTGTGTGTGTGTATATATGTGTGTGTATATATATATGTATATATATATATTAATGCAACATCAGAAGCAATTACACATATAGGGAAAAACTATGAAAGAGCAGATATAAAGTTACTCTAGAAAAATATACATCAAAATATCCTTTGGGTTCTCAAGTTGGACTACAAATTTGGTTCTGAAAATCCTTCAGATTAAAAAAAAGGAAATGTGCTAGGTTAAAAATTTACATCATGTATTGTTTAAATCTCATACCACAAATGCATAGCAAGGAAGTGTAAAATAATATGAGAAAATAAATTTCAAATATAGAAGGTAAAATAATATATGTCAATAAATAAACCCATTGTGTCAAACAGACAAAAAAGAAATATGATGGCTTTATTTTGCCTACCACGAAGTGACCTTCCTTACTCAACTGAGAGCTGGGGATCCCGTAACTCTGGCTTTACCAGGAGGGCTTTATAAACTCTGGCTTCAAAAAGACAATCTTAATACTTTAAATGTATCTGACTGTATCTGATTCTATGAGCATCATTCTCAATATGACCTTCCAGCCAAAGCCTTATTTATATAGTCAATGTTTCCAATTATGTTCTGTTAACAAGGACAGATTTTTATTAAAGCCATGCAAATGATTATTTTGCCTGAAAATAAGAACTCTCAATAGGAGTTTCTTAATTCTGAAGGGATCAGGCCAAGAGAAAAATAAATATTTCATCTGTGTTTATAAAATTACAATCTACTAAATTGTTATAAATTATAGCTAACTTAAGGAAAAACAAAAAATATTATATTCAGAAAATAAGACATTAAAGCATCATCAGTATTCCTAACAAAACTCATAATAATTCATGACAAGTTTATTCACACCTATTCAGTTAATTTTCATCCACCTTGATCTTGAATCAAGAGTCTCATGAACTCCTCAGCTTCTCTGCTAGAATTCTGGAAATCCTGACTCAGTCCAGTGGTTTGGCCTGAAAGTCATTTAAGCAAGGCTATCAAAAGTCTGTGCTCCAGAGTATGGGGCATAGTCCTTTCCATGGGTCCCCTCTGCAGTCCTTTTCTTTGAAGACAAACATTCTGGCCTGATTGCAAATACTTTCTGGGAGCCTCAGTTTAAACCAGAGGACTATCTGTGGATGACAAAAGACTTAATATAGCCATTGTTAAATATCAGATGAGACTTAATTACAAAAATAAAGATAATTCATAAGTAAATTTGGTTATTTCTGTCATACAACATTTAAATACTAAATGAATTTTTGATCAAAATGACTTATTTTGTTATCAAACAAATTACCCATAGCACTATACTGTTGTCTATAACACACAAAGCAGCATTAGGACATATTGTGGACAGCAAGAACATTGACAAATGTTTAAGAACTTCATATAATTTCTGATATATTTATATCAGTAACATTTTCTCCATACAAATTTAAGCTAGGGAAGGTTTAAGCATCTCTTCTGATTGATAACAGCTCCCATGCTACTCATAATGTACAAGTAAATATAATTATTTCCAGCTTCCTCTCTTTTTATGAGTTGAGGAGTCTTTTGTGATTTCCCAGGGATCCTCTGGAAAATCTCCAAAACAGTTTGAAATCAAGAAGTTATCATTTATGATTTGCCTTCTAGAATGCAACATGTCCAAAGTTGTCAGGAGCTTTGAACACTTGATTAAGTAGAATTTAAAAAAATCATGAGTATAACCTGACTCTGGTGTAGTTGGTCATTTGAACTATTACTGATATTTCTTTTCATATCTAGTTTTTATATTCCTTGATTTTTCAGTCAAAAAATCTATGAAATACTATTCTCAAGCAATCCAAATGCAAATGATAAAAGGAGAGTGGCTAAGAAAAAGAATATATTAGAAATTGCCTCTGCCTTCTCAAACTCAAAGGTTAGAGTGACACACTGTTAGTGGAATGATGGCAGTCCTATGTGTGATGTGCCACCTAGGTGAAATGCAGCTTTTAGTTTAAAAAAAGAAGCTGGCATCTTTTCATAGTTGTGAATTAAAAACAGAAAATCACATTGAGTAAACTAAACATTGAAGATATTCTTAATATAAATGATCTAGATGCTGTTGACTGATAGCCTCAATCAAGTCTGCAGAATTACAGAGGCATCATTAACCAAGGAAATGGGTTGTCCCATCTGTCGTTTTTACTGCTGATCCTCTTTTCCCTGCCAGAATATGGAGACATTAGAGACAGGTGATGCAGGGTCAGATGAAAGGAAATCTTTTTCCATATAGAGTTACTTTTCCTCTAAAATTAATGAGGTAAAGACTGGAAAAAAATTACTTAAGACAGTTACAGCCTAAGTTGTTTTTGGTGAAGATTCTCTTTCTTCTTTATTGATTTGCCAAAAATTAGTGTTGTAAGAAAAACTTACAGACTCTCTTAATGAAAAGCCGTCCATATATCCTAATTGTCAAATTCAGTTACAAAAACCTCCATTAATAGAAAAAATCAACTAAAAATGAGTTCATTTAATTTTAAAAGGACAAAAAATATATTCTATATGATGTATCATATGTAGAATCAAGCAGCCAACTGAAAATACTACAGAGAACATATCCTTGTTAGTGTTCTAGATTTTTATTCAACATTTTTCTTGTTATTATAGAGAAATAAACTCTTCCTGCACATCTATAAGCTTCAGTGATAGTTCTCTCTGCTTATTTTTAAAAAATAGACCATAATATTTTATTGGTGAGTTTTAAGTGCCCAATAATTACAGTATTGCTACATCCTTAGGGCCAAAAGATAAGTTTAAAAAAGGCATTCTCCCAAAATATTTTTTCTAGAGTCACTATAATCCTTAAACCAAACCAACTAAGTACTATATTCACATACAATTAATTTTCACTCATTAATGTAGATACAAATATTACTTCTTTCCAGTGGTTCTTTCCTCAGCCTTGGAGTATTTCTTCCAATGGAACCCTCTGCAGTTCTCATGAGCTCTTCCCCAGTACTCTGATTTGAAAATTCTAGCCTTCCTAGCTTCTCTAGTTCTGCAGTCTTTCTCCACAAGTTCTGGTTGTAGGGCACACCATCAGTTGTACCTCCCTGAACTGTAGCTTGGACACTCCCTCTAGGCAGTAAACTGAGACATTCACAGAACCCACCTAACTTGCTTCCTGTCTCTCAGTGATCACTGTCCTGTGCTGTGAGGTTTCTAGTTTCTGAAATCTTTTGTTTCACGTATTTCATCCATTATTTTAAGGTGTTTAATATGGAATGATTATTTTGGTCATTATTACTCCATGACATCTGGATGCACAAATTTACCCTAATTTTTGCATTATAGTTTTTCTGCTTTTCCTTTAGTCTCCCCACTTGTCTAGGTATTCTTTTTATCAGATTTACTGAAGCATAATTGACAAATAAAAATTGTATATATTTAAAGTTTACAACTTGATGGTGCCATAAACATATACATTGTGAAATAATCATAATCAAGCTAATTAACATATCCATCATTTCACATAGTTTCTTTGTGTGAGTGAGAGCACTTAATATTTAGCCTTAAGTAAATTTTACATATACAGTACAATATTATTTATTGTTAACTATAGTCATCAATCTGTATATTAGATCTCTAGAACTTATTCATCTTACAACAGTGGAACTTTGTACCCTTTGACCAACATCTCCACATTCCGTCCACCTCCCACCACTGGCAATCACCATTCTCCTCTCTGACTCTGACTATTTCAGGTACTTCATCTAAGTGATACCATACAATATTTGTCTTTCTGTGTCTGGCTTATTTCACTTAACATAATATCTTGTAGGTTCATCCATGTTGTCACAAAGTGTAAAACTGTCTTCTTTTCTACAGCTGAGTAGTATTCCATTTCGTAAATCTACCACTCCTTTTTTGATTCACAGGCCTGCGCCCAATCCACTGAGCTACATCAGTCAGGGCTTCTACCACTCCTTTTTTACTCCACTCAGCTATGCATGGACACTTGGGCTGCTTCCATATCTTGGCTATTGTAAATAATGCTGCAGAGAACATAGGGATGCTTATGTCCTTTCGAATTAGTGTTTTGGGTTTCTTCAGATAAATTCCAAGTGGTAGAATTTTTTTAAATTTTTGAGGTATTTCCATACTGCTTTCCACAGTGGCTACACCAATCTGTGTTCCCTACAATACTGCAAGTGTTCCCCTTTCTCCACATCCTTGCCAGCACTTGTCATTTGTTGATTTATTGATAATAACCATTCTGACAGGTGTGAGGTGATATCTCATTGTGGTTTTAGTTTGCATTTCTGTGATGATTAATGACATTGAACATCTTTCCATATGTCTATTAGTCAGATGAAAATACATGAATTAACTATTCCACTCAAAAAGCCAAAAAGAAAAAAATAAAGTGAAAGAGAGCAAAAGGAATGGAACAGCAGAAGTTAATGCATCAGAAAACAAAAAACTGCTTCTCCTCAGAGGTTTTTAAGACTACTTGCAAACAGTCTTGCAAATGATTTCCTCTGCTTCAATGGTTATTTCAGATTTATGGTGAATTGTTTTTTTCTTGGTTAGTTTTGCTGAGGGTATCAATTTCATTAAGTTTTCACAGAAATATGATGTTCATTTATATGTAGTTGTAGGACTTTTGTGTTTTCTAATGCATTAATTTCTGCCATTCTGTTCCTTTTGCTCTCCTTCAGTTTGTTTATCTTTTTAGCATTTTGAGTGGGATATTAAGTTCATGTGTTTTCACCTTTTTGTGTTGATATTAAGATTAAGATTCAGTGACAAAGATAAGTGGTGTTCTTTTTAGTATTTACAATATGCTATATTTTTATAGATAAAACTATAGCAGAGAAGTGGTATTTCCTTTCCTGGATGAGTATTGACAATGAAACGAAGTCATGGGCAATACTAGATCATGCATGAGTTAGAGGTGAAGGCACCAATGATTCACACTAGAGCAGAAAGAAAGTGGATTTCCTACAATGGCTAGCATGTTTTGCATCATTTTTTGCCTAGCATCTGTTTAGTTTGTGTGACTTCTCTGCCTTACGTCATAAGGTCATAAAGTAAGCCTTAATGTTGTTTTCTTTGCATATGTCTTTGCATCTGAGTCTCCCTAGAGTTGTGTCAGATATTTTAGTGTTTTTAAACAATCAGCTTTTGACTTTGTTCAGCATTTATTGAATTAGTCATTTTTTTCTTTTAGATTTATTTTGCTGTTTCTTGATAACTATGTAAAATTGATAATTAATTCTTTGATTTTCATCTTGTCTGGTTTTCTAGTGTAAGCTTTTAAGGCTATCATCTCTCAGTTCCAGTTGCAGCTTTCAAATTTTGATTTGGAGTGTCTTTTTTTTTACCATTCGGTTATAAGTATTTTCTTCTAATATATTTTTAATCTGTAAATTTTGGAAATGGTTTCAGATTCACAGCATAATTGGGGGAAAGGTACAGAGATTTTTCAATGTCCCTTGCTTCCATACATGCATAGCCTCTCCCATTATCAATACCCATACCAGAGTGATATATTTGTTACAGTTGATAAACTTACATTGACATAATAATCACTCAAAGCCCATATAATTTACCTTAGGGTTAACTCTTGGAATGGTACATTCTGTAGCTTTAGGAAAATGTAAAATTACATGCAACTATTAGTAGGGTAATGTACAGAGTATTTTCACTGCCCTAAAAATCTTCTGTGCTTACCTATTCATCTCTCCTCATTTATAGCCCATAGCAACCACGGATCTTTTTATTGTCTAGTTTTTTTAGAATACCATAGTTTTGTTTTTATTCTAGAATATCACAGAGTTGTAATAATACAGTATGTAGCCTTCTTTTTCAAAATGGCTCTTTTCATTTAGTAATATACATTTAAGATCTCTCCATGTCTTTTCATGGCTTGACAGCTAATTTCTTCTTTGTGCTGAATAATATGCATTCTACCACAATTTATTTATTCATTCACATCCTAAAGGATATCTTGAGTTTATTCCAAGTTTTGGTGATTATGAATAAAGCTGCTATATCTGTACAAGGATTTGTGTGAACATAAGCTTTTAGCTTCTTTGGGTAAATACCAAAGAATGTAATTTGCTGGACCATATGCTGACAATATGTTTAATATGTTTAGTTTTATAAGAAACTGCCAAACTGTCCTTTAAAATGGCTGCACCAATTTGCATCCCCACATCAATGTATGAGCATTCCTATTGCTCCACTTCTTAGCCAGCACTTTGTGTTATTAGTGTTTTGGATTTTTTTGTTTGCATATCATGGCATCTCATTATTGTTTTAATTTACAGTTCCCTAATTACAGATGATACTAAGCAGCTTTTTATATGCTTATTCACTATATGTGGTGAGGTATCTGTTAAGATATTTTGCCCATTTTTAATTGGGTTTTTTTTACTTATTAAGAGTTTCAGTTCCTTGTACATTTTAGAGAACAGTCCTTTATAAGATATGTCTTCACAAATATTTTCTCCCAGTATGCAGCCTGTCTTCTTAATTCTCTTGACAGTGTTGTTGGAAAAGAAAAAGTTTTTTAATTTTAATGAAATCCAGTTTATTAATTCACCTACCCACATACACATTTGTGACCAGGTTTCACTGCCTTTATGTGATATACATTAGTTGCCGATTCTGTATTTGACAAATTGCCTGCTTGTTAATATTGACATATAACCTCAATATCAATATGTATAGTGCTTTCACGGTTATTCACAGATATATTCTGACTGATTAAAAATTTTAGTTTTGCTCAATGTGCATGTTCCTAGCTAAAGTCAAACAAGGCAGCACACATCTTTGTTCTAGCTCTTCGATAGTATAAGCAGGTGTCCTTTTTGAAGTCTCTTTAATGACACATTTTTGTGCTTTTTTTTGATGACTGTACTTTTTAAAATGGCCCCAAAGCATAGTATTGAGGTGCTTGCATGTGTTTCTAAGTGTAAGTATGGTATGCCTTATGGAAAAAATACACAGATAAGCTTAATTCAGGCATGACTATAGTGTTGTTGGCTGTCATACATGAAACAAGTGTATGTACTGCTCAGTGATGAAAATAGTTTGATCATAAGCTCACAGGAATCTGAACCTGTATTTCTCCTAGAAGCAATGGTCAGGTTTTCATTAATTCAGTTTTGTGGTGACTTTATAGAATGTAACTACCACAAATAATGAGAATCAACTGCATTTCAAACTTTGTAATTGAAGGTTGTGGTTGTTCCATTGGTTCATGAAAATATTTATCTTTCTACTTCTGCTTTATTTATTTTCTTCATTTGGAATTATTTCATGAAAGATATTTAAAAATGGCTTTATTCCACCATCTTTAATGAGAAATATATGCATTTTACTTTTAAATACTGACCTAAAATTTATTTCTTTTTTTAGAGGATATTTTATTCTGCTATAAATAACTTGTGGTTATGTCCACAGAGATTCAGTTTTGATTATTTATAAATTGAGTATGTAGTTTTCAACTTCAGGTTTAGAAATTTGAGTTCTTTCAAGATTATAGGACTCAATTTATTTGTAGTTGGGTGCAATTTTGATTCCCAAAAAGAAAAAAATAATTTATTTTTAGGAAAATTTTTTAAAAGTTAAAATAACATTAACCTAATCATGATATTCTATAAAGGAATATGGTAAAAGGCTTTCTCTTCCATTTAGGTTCAGAAAAATATTTTATTAAAATGTTTACTTTGCTCATATCAAATTGGATCTATGCTGAATTTTGAGCAAAATAGTATGGCATTGATTGGAAAAGCCCATCCATAAGATATTCTTGACTTAAAAAGAGGTTAATTTTTAATGATCAGACTGAGGTTATCTAAACAACATTCTTCATAAAAATGGATGTGACAAAAAAATAGAAAAAAGATAGCTGTTCTTATATGAGGCATTATTGTAAATTATTCAACAATGTTATAAACACTTTATAGAGAGTAATTGATGATTTTATTTTCTCTATGAAATATTGCCTTTGAGAACTTTTACTTAATATTGAATTAAATAATTCCCTTCCAAGAAGAAAACATTTTCCCGCCATTACTATTTTCCACGTGTATGAAGTTAATGAAAGTAAGGCATGTTTTCAAGAAAACCTAGTAAATTGGTGTTCAGCCAAAGAGACAACTATCCATTTTGAGAATAAAACTTGTGAGCTATATATCTGAGAAGTGTTATAATTCTGTTAGGTATACACGTGTTCTACTTTCTGCTAAGCAATCTAATGCAAATGATGCCAGTGCCCTAGAAATCACTTTTAAAAGCCATGAGTTCTTTTTCAGCTCTGACATTTGGAGACTATCAGAAGTCATCACTTTCCTCCTTATTACAAGAAAAATCCAGATATTTTACCTCTTGGTCATCCTCCCTAAAGCCATAGTGCTGTCTAATCATGAGAAAAACATCAGATAAACTCCAGTTGAGGGGCATTTTACAAAATGCTTACCCAGTGCTTCTCAAAAATCTCTTTTTAAATTGAAGTATGTTTGACATATGACATTGTGCTGATCATGAAAAACAAGAAAAGTCTAAGAAACTGTCACAGCCAAGAGAGCCTAAGGAGCCGAGATAACTAAAATGTAATATGGTTACCCAGATAGGATCCTGGAACATAAAAAAAGGATATTAGTAAAATAAGAAGGGGTTCTGAATAAAGTATGAAATGTAGTTAATAATAATGTATCATTGTGGGCTCATTGACTATGACAAATGTATCATACTAAATGTAAGATGCTAATAATTATGAATACTAGATGTAGGGTATATGAGAACCCTCTGTATTGTGCTAACATTTTCCTATAAATCTAAAACTGTTTTAAAATTAAAAGATTACTTAAAAATTATAATCACACACATAAAGTTAAAGAAGAAATCTTTTTTGTTTTAAATTGCAGCACTAAATATTACAGTTGTGTCTTCCATTAAAATGCCATCACAATGCCAAGATCATAAATTCCACTCTTCTATCATTTGTTTTTCATGTGGATACAGTGAATATTGCCTTAGCTAAGAATATCCATAAATATCCCTAAAGAATAACCTTTGCTCTTAATTCTTAACTGAGATTCTGTTGGCTAAGAAAGGAGATATGAAAAATACTTTCTTTCACATGAAAAATGCTATGAAATCTTTAACATTTAAGCTACCTACTCTGCTTCTAAATGGAAATGGATTCTTCTTTGGCAGATGTACCTAGAAGTCAAATCACAAATGAGAGAGAAGCATTTTTACCGATGCTTTTAACTTCTGTACCACCTTATTTTTGAATCATCAACACAATCTCTTTTATCCCAAGGTTAAGTGTTAAAAATATTTATTTCTAATTCATACTTGAACAAATGTAGTATTTCTATGATTATCATTTCCTAAACATTATTCCAATTAAGCTTTGATTGCCATTGTATTTTTTATATAACCTTGAGCAAGTTTGTAAAGCATCAACTTTTGGGGGCTTGACTTCTGTTATCATTTACCTAGTTAGACAAAAGTAATTTTGATGTTTATAACTAACCAGTGTAAGCTGCAAAGTAGAAGAGAATCCTAGAGTAAAAAAATGAGTGTTCAGAAAAGAATAATAGAAAATAAAATGCTGGAAGAAAAGTTCAATGGGAAACTTTTAAGTGAGTACTTACTTAAAATAATCATTATAGTAATAGGTTGTAACTGTAACAGACTTGACTTTTTCTCTCTCAAATGTCTTCCTTTCTTGGATGACAATCATTCTGTAGTAATCCTGCTTAGCCCAGGGATTTCAAAGCAGGGCCCACCTACCACACCATCCCCCAAAGGCATCCATTTAATGTTCCCCAAACTGTTCCTTTTCCCAGGCCTTCTGGACTTGTCAGACAAGATCCTTCTGAGACTGTTGCCAGAACTACAGGGAATGATCTTTCTTTTCCTCTGTAATGATAAATTGTGAATAGGATTTCCTATCATGTCAAGACTCAATATAGGAATAGAGCTAATACAGGAAAGCATATCTGAGAGTGGAACAAAGTGCCAATGACATTTTGAACATCTTTATCTAGCCATGCCCATATGAGGCCTATCAGTGGGCTTCCAAATATGTGGGCCATTGTTTTCCTCTTATAATTTAGTCTATGTTTTTATGAACCTAAAGTGAAAATACTAAATAGTACACTAATACTTTTTGAACATGTAGAATATGCTAGAAGTCTGTGTTAAATGATTTAAACAAATAATCTCATTTAATTTCCACAGTAAGCCCATGAAGAAGATTCTATAATTAACCCCTTTGGTAATTAAAGATGCGAAGAGTTTGAGTAACATGTCTGAACTCTTGATGAAGAATCAGAGTCCAAACAAAGTTAATCCAGTTACAAAATTAACTTAGTCATGGTCAAGGCAATTTATCTATGTCTAACAGAAAGTCACTGTGAGAAAATTAATAGTTGATTGGTAGTCTTAAACACTCAAACTGATTTAAGTAAAAATATTAGTTCTTTGTCTAAATTCTGTTTTTATTTCAAAAACATTTTGCAAAAATATATTTTTATGTGTTTGTGTATACACATGTATATGCATATTTTTTATTTTTTATAACCCCAAACTAATTCCATGAACAGGTAACACTTAGTAATTAAACTATGTGTGAATACTTCAACAAAGTTTTCATTTACCTTTTAAAACACCAAACTATATTTGTGGATATGTGAAGATACAAAATAAATTGATGACAGGATATTTTTTCAGACAAATATTTCCTACGCCTGCAGAAGATTTTTTTTTGTTTATATTTATCTTGCTTCCTTTCCCATGCTATAAAAATACTAAGAACTGTCTTAATTAGTAGTCTTTTCTTAAAATTATTTTGAAATAACACATCACAAAAATGTATTCATAATAAAACATTTAAGTCCAAAGTTCTGATTCTTGAAATTATCATTTGTAAGAGAAAGTCTGACAATTAGTAAGTATGTAGGGGAGATGAATATTGAAGCTAAAATTTTTGGTTCTAGGATGAGTTTCTAAAACATTAATTGTCAGTAAATTTACAATTCTAGTAGTAATGGGCAGCATTAGTACAAATGGGCAGCCCTTCCATTTGTACATCTTCTAATCTATGCAGTGGATACTGGCTCCATGGCACATATCTAAGTTCTCTCTTCATTCTAATATATTTTTCACTTGTTAAATAAATTTGAAAAAGACCCTTTAATTGCATATGCTCATTTATTGTTGTTTTTAAATAACAACCTAATCAAGCTGTAAAAAGAATAGAAAAAATATAATTATTGTCACATTTTATAAACAAAGCTTGAGTACATGGTTCCCATGAATTTATGATTGTTAAAATTATTTTATGGAAACAAAATATAAATTATGGAGGTGCTTTAAATTTTAATAACCACTTCTGGCCCTTTCTTATTTAAAGTATGTCAAGTTGTAATTTTTGGTGGGGGGTAAAATCTTTTAAGGAGGGAAATTTTTTGCTTGTCCTCTTTCCATTCTAGTTAGTTGACTTGTGCTTAATTTAACATCTTAAGTTTACTACAGTAAAAACAATTTAGCCAATCATTATCCATAAGCTATGTATATATGTCCTTAGGTTTTAACTACGGCTGCCCTGAATTTAGAACTAAAGATGGAACACACATGGCTATGAGCTCATCACACCATAATGAGCTGGGCTTCAGAGATTGAAAAGTGCTTCTCTTCCACAATATGCAAATTGTGTACAATGCCAGATGCGGAAGCGCTGATCCAGTTGCCAAGTTCCGTGGAGGGCATGGTGATTCATTCACAAATTGTCACAAATTTAGATACTCAGGAACTAGCAGCCTGTTTCGGCCTGCCTACATGCATGGTTAGTGTGGGCTATTGTACAACATTCAAGCACCTGAAAGGACATCTCAACCTTAAATTCTATCAAGTATACCATAAATTCAGACTTGGTTAACCCCAGGATATAACTCAATATTTTTAGAAGCCTGTGGATAGTGGATCTGCCTGCACATCACAGAGAGAAATTATTCAAAGAGAACAATTGTTTTCAATGTAGAATTAGCACCTGTTAGCACTCCACTCCACATTCAGATTTAGAAGATTCCTTTTTTGTGTCAGTATATTTTTGTCTGCATAAGCCAATTTTTTACCACTATATTTATGAAATAATGAGTCATAGATTCAGCATGACATACTATTATACATATTCACCATCTTATAATAATTTGCTCATTTATTCAGCAAATATTATTTGATGACTTACAAGGAGTCAGGAACTAAGTTGGATATTAAGAACAATAAAACAAATTAGGGCATGTCTTAAAAATATTTGACTCTAGAGGAAATATGAATTAAGTCACATGTCCTCTTGTTAATCTGTGTGTGGCCAAAACTATTTACTTTTTAACATTTTATTTTGTTTTGGGGGGTGTTTGAGAATGGAACAAAAACATGATACTGTAAAAAATATATCCTGACCAGTTGTTTATTCATCCTTCTAAATAAGAGTGTGAGGAGACTTTAACAAAAGAGTAAGTAGTTTTGTTAACTCAATCAATTTTCTGCAAGTTTATCCCCGAGGTCTAATGTTTTGGCCAAATGACTCTTGTTTGAAGATATCAATCTTTTGAAAGAATGAAATACTAAAAGAATAAGGCCAGCAGATCTTTGAAAAATTGGCTTTCTTGAGGGAAAGAAAGTATATACTTTTTCTCTGTATAAAATGATATAGATGCATGTGGTGTGTATATGTGATATCAATGGAAAATATACATTGCAAATTCTAGATAGTTTGTAGCAGGGTCAGCAAACTATGGCTTATTGGACAAATCAGGCCCACCACATTTGTTTGTAGATAAAGCTTTATTGGTACACAGACCTATTTACTTATTTACATACTGCCTATGACTGCTTTCATGCTAATGTAGCATAATTGAATTTTTGTGGTAGAGACCTTATGGCCTGCAAAGCCTAAAATATTTATTATCTGGCCCTTTACACAAAACGTTTGAAGACCTCTGGTTTATAGTTTTACATTATATTCCTGTAAAAATTGAGTGTTTCTTTCTCTAAATCATGTTTGCAAAGTATTGCCCAAATATAAAAGTATTAAGTGATAATGCTTATGCAGGTTAATTTACATCAGATTTCACACAAAAATGACAAATATGAAATAAAATTAAGACAACCATCTTGTAGAAGCCAGTCTGTAGAATTTGTTTAACAGAGAAGTTAAAAGAAACACAATTTTTGTCCAGAGATAGCTTCTATAAAAATTGAATTTGACACTATATTTTCCATGTGGATAAGGACCCAGTAAAGAAAACAGAAATCACACCATGTTGCTCTTTACAAGGTATTTATATAAGTTATCATTTATAAAGACATTAAAAAAACTAAAACCGAGGATGGTGAGTGAACTCAGAGATTGCCAATTGTGTGGTGCTACTACCATCTAAAGGGCTGGAAGAATTTAAACAAATACTGAAGATGAGGAGCTAGGACTTCTGAATAGAACCTGGAATCATAGCAGGTGTCACCAAGTGGGGACCGGGACCATGAAGGGGTGGTATGTTCATTTTCTTGGCTGCCATAATGATATGAACTGAGTGGGTTAAAATAACAGAAGTTTGATTCATTATAGTTTAGGGGTCTTGAAGTCTGAAACCAAGGTGTCAGCAGGGCCATGCTCCCTCTGAAGGCTTGATGGAAGAACTGTACTTTCCTCTTCTTAGCTTCTGGTGGCATTGGCTGCATCACTCTAATTTTTCCCTCCAACTTTATGTGGCTATCTTTTCTCTGTGTGTCTATTTCTTCTGTGTCTGTGTTCAGATTTTCTTCTTATAAAAGTACCAGTCTTTGGGATTTAAGAACAACCCTAGTCTTGTATGACCTCATCTTAAATTAATTATATCTATAAAGACCCTATAGCTAGAGAAGGTTATATTCACAGGCTTAAGGTGGACATGAATTTGGGGGATATGCAATGTAACTCAATAGAGATAGAATTCAGGCAAGAGGTAGATCCAATCAGGAAATTATTGGAGCTGTCACCTGAAGCATTCTCGACTCAAGTGCCTTCCATTTGCCAAACCTATTAAGAGTCAATTTGGCAATGGAAACTGGGAAATGTGGTTTGCAGAGGATAGCTCTTTGGGATATAAAACAGATCAGGGCTGGCTAGTGTGAGGGAGAAAGAAGTTTTCCTCTACCCTTTTAGGTTCTTTCTATTAGTCAAATAGTTCAATCAACATGAGACAGAGTAACAGGAGAAAATGACCAAATTTAACTACATATGTATATACAGAAACTCCACATACATGAGAGAGTCAGAGACCCCACAGAATGGTTCAGAGAGAGAAAGATAAAATGAGGTATATATGGCATCCTGAGCTAAGGAATGAGGTAAAAGTCTGAATTTCAGAAGGGAGAGAAGGGTAATTCTCAGGACTATAAAAACAGATATTCAGCAATTAAATATTTGTCCTGCTCTATAAATAGGGCATAAAAATTTATTCCCACTAATAACTCTGATTATGGGCAAAGCCCCCAATTTTTTAAGGGAGAGGGAGAGGTAAAAGTTTCTCTTGAGCCTGCAGGGTCTCATTTGCCTACATCTCAAAATAACCCACTTGGCAAAGTGGCTTATCTTGGGAAGGCCTGTTCTGAATCATTTTAATAGGTATGAGTTTAAGAAACAAGGCAAAGGATTTGGACAGGCATTTCTCCAAGGAGGACATACAGAGGGTTCAGAGATACATGAAAAGATGCTCAATATTGCTAGCCATCAGAGAAATGCAAATCAAAACCACAGTGAGATTCCACTTTACACCGGTAAGAATGGCCATCATAAACAAAGCAACAAAAAACAAGTGTTGGAGAGGTTGTGGAGAAAAGGGGACCCTAGTACACTGTTGGTGGGATTGCAGACTGGTACAACCACTATGGAAAACAGTATGGAATTTTCTCAGAAAACTAAAAATGGAACTGCCTTTTGACCCAGCAATTCCACTGCTAGGATTATATCCCAAGAACCCCAAAACACCATTCCAAAAGAACCTATGCACCCCAATGTTCATAGCAGCACAATTTACAATAGCCAAGTGTTGGAAGCAACCTAGGTGCCCATCAGTCAATGAATGGATCAAAAAACTATGGTACATATACACAGTGGAATTCTATGTGGCAGAAAAAAAGAAGGAGCTCCTATCCTATGCAACAGCATGGATAGAACTGGAAAGTATTATGCTAAGTGAAATAAGCCAGGTGGTGAAAGACAAATACCATATGATCTCACCTTTAACAGGAACCTAAGCAACAAAACAAACAAGCAAGCAAAATATAACTAAAGACAATGAAATAGAAAATGGGATGACAGTAACCAGAGGGGAGAGGGGAGGGAATTTCAGGGGGAAAAGGGAGGTGATTATAGGAACAAGTATAAAGGACACATGGACAAAAACTAAGAGGGGTGGAAATGGGAGGGAGGTGGGGAGCACGGTGGGGGGTGGTCTGGGATGGGAGTAAAAGACAGAAAACTGTTCTTGAATAATAATTAAAATAAAAAAAAAAAGAAACAAGCATGCAAACAAGCAAACAAACAAAAAACGACCTGCTCAACATGTTTTTAAAAATCTTCAGAATATTTTAATTTTTTAGAAACACACTAAAAAGTTTCTGGATAATCAGTTTCTGGATGATATTTGGGGTTTGCTTACCAATAATGCAGAAAAGGGACAGAATAAGTTAGAATCTAAATCAATATATTTCAAGAGCAATACCACTGACATTTTGGACTGGATTATTCTTTGTCATGGAAGTTGTGTATTGCAGAATATTAACCAGCATTTTTGGCTTCTTTCCCAGAGACTTTGAGTTAATAATTATTGAAGTAGGGCGGTGGGTACATGGTGTTTTGTTATTAGTCTCTCAACTTCAGTATATTTTTAATATTTCCATAACAAAAGCTGAATACCACAAAATGAACTATCTTAGAGAGTGTACTGCCTCTGCTAGATTTAGTATTTGAATTAAGGCTGTTACTAAAGGTCACATAGTCAATACTTGAGTCAATTAGTAATGATGCTACTAAATTCTGAAGGTCAACTTCTGAAATGACTTTGCACAGAGAGAAATTGTGCAATTTCACATGCTCTGAATCTTATCATCAATATTCATATATTAAGTATATAAATACATACAACACTGCATTAGATATTATTTTTAAATATATTTACACATCCATAACCCAAGTCCACTACAATTTTCAATCAAATACAGATACTTCCTTTCCATATAAATAAATTGATTGGCTTGACTTTGCATTTGCCAATGCAAGTAGATAATACTTTCAAAGCATTGCAAAGTAAACCAGAAGTGAGCCTGATGAGTTTGAATTCTAGTTCTTATATTGTCTAGATTTCTACTTTGGACATACAATTTCTGTAGACCTCAGTGGGGTCTACACCTCAGTCTCCTGAGAACAAGAGAATTCTACAGAATGCTACAAACAAAATCTTTCTAAGGCATATACCATAATCATTTCCTTTTTATATATTTTAAAGATGAAATGCAAAATCCTTGGCTTTTCTCTCTAATCAGGTCTTGCTAGGTCTCATGCCTCTATGTGCTATTCATGGTAAACCATCTACAGTTCTGTGTACAGGACCTGGCACAGATAACACCCCTTTTATTACAAAATCATAAGCGTGTCATTCTGTACATAACAATATCATACTAAAGTACACAATATGACATTTTAGGTGAAATGTTCAAATTAAACTATACATTACTACATCTATATTATTACCCCACCAACCACACTCAAGCAGGTGTCACTTCTGCTGGACCCTGTTTATGTAATGGTTTCTGATCTCTATGTTTATCCGCATTCCCTAGATCAACACAATTTCCATCTGGCCCGTTTCACCTCTTTATATTACTAGCCTGACCCCACTGTCATCTAAGTAGCAATTCCCTAATTACCCATGAAGACTTTGTCCCTTTGTATGACACAAGACATTCATCTAGATATCAAGAAGATTTTTGAAATTTATAACTTATTTGCAAGGTATTGCTAGTATATATTTCAATGCATAAGTATGAAATGTATCATTTTTCTGTGGCAATTTTTAGTAAGGCTGATTTAAACATCCAAAATTTCTAGCTTCTCTTTTCATTTTGCAGTGTCTCACTTCCCTTCCCCTATACCTACTGCCCTTCAATAAAATACTTCCGTCAGTAACATCTCCATCTAATCACTTCTTTGTGGTTTACTTTTATTACTCATGAACTCCCCTAGGTGTCAATGAGACGAGATCCAGGTATCTGGCTTTGCTGTATTCTATTTCCCTATGAAAAACAGTAGAAACATTGCTAGAACCACAGGACTATGGGAGACTCTCAGCTTATTTTTATCTTTAGGTAAATTTGCAATTCGCCTTCACCTACTGGAGAAGTATGAACAGGAAATTCACATTGCAACCATATGGTAATGTCAAAAAACTCAACAGATCTCTTTCCTTCAGCCTGAGAACAAGTGGTTAAGTTTTAGAAATTCATGTGATATTGTCTGGAAGCACAAAGCTGATTTTGGCATGAACCCCCAACCAGATTGGCAGATTATAATTTGGAAATAATAGTTTAGCAACCTGATAATTTTCCTTGAAGTCCTTTGCCCATTTGTTGGAAACATTATCAAGTAGTCAGTGATGTTTAGGTCATTTGAGTTTCACAGAATATCTGGTATCATTAAGACATCAGTTCATCTGGAAATTTATATTCCAGATTTGAAACATTGATCATTCCAAATTTCCTGGCTGGTGAAAAATCACCATTGTTCTAGATATGGGGAAGAAAGGATAATCTAGAAAGATCTATACTTCTTTTGTTAATTTTCATTGTCTTCACTTTATGAATTATGTAATTATAACACATATACCATAAAAGAGAAAATATTTATAAATGCTATAACCTAACTATAAATGAATAACTCATTTCAATTCTATACACATACCTCCATAAGAGCACAAAGCAAAGCCTTTGAAATGCATGTGCATGCATATATTTCAGTAAATATTTTTGTCTTTGTACATTCTTCAGTAATATTTATCTAAAATTTAAATTTTGTGTTTAGGTTTGGTTTATAAATGTTTAATATATTTTTGTAATTCGGATAAATAACTTGAACTCACATGTAGTAAGCCCAAATCGTCTCCTTTACCTACTTTAGCTTAGTAAATATTTTACGTCACAAGGATGTGAAATGATCATTGTGTTAGAATGTTATCTTCTCTTGTTTTCCTCTCCCACTTACATTCTAATATCAGAACTTACAATTTTCTATTTAAAATAGAGTGTAGGGGAATTTGTTACTCCAAAATATGTCTCTCTGGCATAAGAATTATATTGAGCTGTTTAATTTTAAGAAACAGCAGACTAGGGAGAAGGTCTGTAAACAAAGTGCAAGTTACCTTATGAAGACATTTACCTTGTAAGGAAATCTCCATCTCTAAAGGTGTCTCCATCACTCTGCAATGCCTGCCTTCACTATCAGTGGAGAAGGCAAGCACGCAAATCTGCATAACAATCTTACCCTTGTTTAATGTGCTTTTCCTCCTAACCTCCCATCATCTCCCCACCCCCAATGTCTTTTTTTGTCTTTGGGTGAGGATGATTTTTAAGGTGGTGACTTCAGTCATTTTGGCAAGTTACTCAGTTTTGTGTTAAACTTTCATTTGTTTTTCTCCTTCTAATATGTTCCATGTCATTTGATTATCAGATGAGCCAAAAGAATCTACAAGCCTAGAAGAAATTTTTCATCCCTGAGGCAAACAGGAGATTGACTTGTAAACTAGAAGCCAAAGGATTAGGATGGAATGAGCGCCTTTCTGGCAAACAGGAGATTGACTTGTAAAGTAGAAGCCAAAGAAAGCATTAGGATGGAATGAACGCCTTCCTGGTAAAGTTTGATTTACTGTCAAACTCTAAATTATACAATATAAGAATGACTAAGGGTACCTTAAAACAAATTGTCCCCATTTCAGATTTTACAATTAAAAGGGAAGAAGGTCTCCCAAATATCTTTCTTTCTATAAATATGAGTGTGTCTGGAGTTCCAACCCTGGCAGCGATCAGATGCTGCATGTTAACAAACGTGCCCCCAATTGCATACCTGGGATGGCAGTGATGGCTGGCTTAGTGAGTCACTCAGCCCCTGAGGACAGTTTTGCAAATAGAGGGGAAACGTCAAGACCTTTCTCAAAAATTAAATCAGCAAGCTTCCTAGTTATCCTCAGGACTTAAGTAGAAGGGGTAGATTTCTATTCCTCGAAGCATCCTTGTAAGAGCAGAGCTGCCTAAGCACAGTTCACAGACACCTTTAGCATGAATGGGAGCCAGAAAGAAATAGCCTTTTCAGAATATAAAGCAGGAAAAGTCTTCTCTTCATGTAAACCTAGGTGTAATACTTTCACACAAAAAATAATTACTCTGTAGGATATAGGAGTTGCATCAGTGATTTCTAAGCAAGCTCAGAAAATTAATAAGCACTTTTCTTTTTTATAGTGTGCTTTTTATAAAGATGTATGAAATTGATGTTTCTGTGGGTGTCTATTTCAACTATTACAATCTATCCTTAGCTTTCTATACTTATTTTAAACTTGACTTTGCTCAATGAATTTAAAAAATTATTGTATTTCTCATTAACATTTAACCCCCTTATATGCTGCTCCCCCTAGCAGTCACCACACTATTGTCCATGTCCATAAGTCCTCTTTCCTTTTAGCTTAATCCCTCCACCTCTTAATGTACCCCCCTCCATGATTAGCTGCCATCCTGCTCTTCATCTATGAATCTGTCTTTATTTTGCTTATTAGTTCAGTTTGTTCATTAGATTCCACATATGGTTGAATCATATGGGATTTGTCTTTCTCTGACTGGTTTGTTTCACTTAGCACAATGTTCTCCAGATCCATTCATGCTGGTGCTAAGGGTAAACTTTTCATCTTTTTATGGCCAAGTAGTATTCCATTATTTAAATGTCCCATAGTTGTTTTATTCACTCATCTACTGCTGGACATTTGGGCCACTTCCATATATTGGGGATTGTAAATAGCACTGCAATGAACATAGGGTGCTTATAATCATTGATTTTTAAATACAGTGTGGCAAATTTTCAACATTACAGTCCCATTGAACTTTGGGCCACAATGAAAATATTTGATATCTACATTGTCCAATGTGGTAGCCTCTGGCCACATGTGACTATTGAGCACTTGAAATGTGGCTATAGAGACTGAAGAACTGAATTTTTTAAAATTTTTATTTTAATAAATGTAATTGAACCCACAAGTTTGTATGCCCAAAAAGCAGTAAGAACAACCACTAAAGCATTAGTATGTAACAAGGAAGGGTCAAGTCAAGGACCATGTATATAAAGGACCCATGGACAAGGACAATGAGAGAGGGAAGGATCGAATTGGGCAGGGCAGGAGAGAGCAATGGTGGGGAAATGGGGACTACTGTAATTAAACAACAATAAAAAAAGGTTATTTCAAAAAGCAGCCAAGTGAGGAGATGGGGAGATAGCCCAAATCTACTTCCTCAACCTATGGTTCAGGACTTGTTTTCAAGGGGTTTGGGGGAAGAGGTATGCAGAAGCTTTGGTAGTTTAGCTTTAATTGGAGAGCTCTGAAACTGGGCCATTGATGCTAAGAGGCTTCAGCACCACATCTTCCTGGGCAATGAATCATTCATTCCCCTATGAAAGGGTCCCACTCTTCAATTTCCAGTTGTGTCCTGATTCTTTGGTTCCAAGGCACGTTGAGGGGTGTGAGATTTTGGTTCTGGGTGCAACTGGAGGTCAAGGTTCTCTCCTCTGTGCTGCTTTGGCTGCATAGCTTGTGTTTTTGGTGTTATTTCTGAAAAGCAACTCATTATCTTGTTAACAATAAGATATGACCATTTTAAACTGGTTCTGTGTTTAGATTAACTTAAATTGAAATAGCCGAGTGTGGCTAGTAGCTATGCTATTGGTATTGGGCAGCACACCTTGAGAGCAGCTCTTCTCAGGCTTTAATATACACCACAGGATCTTGTTCAAAGGAAAATTCAGATGCAGTGTGTCTGGGGCGGGACCTGAGGGTCTGCATTTCTAGCAAACCCCTAATTGCTGCTGCTCCATAGACCCCACTTCAAGTTGCAAGGCTTCAGAAAAATCCTTCTCAAACTTTGATGCATGTGAAAATACACCAATGCCCAGGTTGAGCCCATACCAAAGAAAGAAGGAATTCTCTTAGTGAGACACAGGCATCAGTATTTTTACATCTCTGTAGGCAGTTTCAATGTCTAGCCAAGTTTGAGAACTAGTGCTTTGTAACAGTGCTTATTATATTTTAAAGTGCATAGGAATCACCTGGAGATCTTGTTTAAATATTGATTCTGACTTGGTGTGGGGTAGGGCTTGAGATTTTTGCATTCTACTAAGCTTCCAGGTTACTGGTCTGCTCTAGACATTGCTTTTCAAAGTGTGTGTGTCATGGATCAGAATAATTAGCACTACCAAGGAACATTTTAGAATGCAGTACCTTGGGGCTCCCCTTAGAAAAATTGAATCAGAATTTGTTTTGTACGCCATTCATGAACATTTTGCATGTATATTATAGTTTAAGGGCCACTATCCAGACATCAATGATTTTTGTTTCTTTAGTTACTGTTGATTTTACAGAATGTTGAGAGTGATTTTTAAAATTAGAATTCAAGCTCAGTGATTCTCGAAGTATGACCTCAGATCCAGCAACGTCTGCATCACTGGCAAAGTCTCTTAGGATAGGGCCTAGCAATTTGTGTTTTATCAAACTCTTTGGGTGATGCTTATATATGCTAAATTTTGAGAAATACTGCTCTGGCTTTTCTGGATTCAGAATTCTGAAGAAATAGCTTTATTAATGTTTATTTTGTATCACTGTTATAATGTATTCAAGACACATACCAATGTTTTATACACACAGTATTGTGCATCATGTGAAAAGGGACTGTGTATTTCAAGGGACAGTACTATCACAAAGATGTTCAATTATTATTTGTTGAATGAATGATTAAAGGGTTATTTATGAATAAAATATATATGTAATTTTTTAATAATCTTCCAGGATGGTCTTTTAAAATGCAAATCTAATTATTTTATTTCCTTGTTTAAATCCTTTAATGCCTTACCATTTCTGTAAGGATGAACTTACAATTCCTTAAATTGATCTATAGGATCTGGCCACATTCTGTGCCACTGTTCATTGTCACCACTCTTTATGATCCCCTAACCACCACCCAGCTCTCTATAATAAAATTATTCTAGCTTTGCATCACTTTGGTCTTTGAACCATACTACTATCTACCTCAGGGCCTTTGGACATGGTGTTCTTTCTAAAGAGATTGTTCTTTGCATATCTACCCCATTACCTTTAACTAATAATTCTCATCTTTTGTTGACCAAAGGTAAGTCCTGTGCACATGGACTTATGTAACATCATTCTCCCCTGTCTCTACATACCTATTATATGTTCTATCTGGCCAATTGGGGTCATAGGTAATGCACAGACAAGTCATATATGTTCTTTTTCTAGAAACTAATAAACAAATCTTAACTGCTGCCATCAGAATTTACTATTATTTTCAACATCATCCTAAGCCTTCTCCAATTAATGCTTTCTATCAGCAATGAGTTTAGTCATTTTGTTACTTATGTATGTAACATACAAAATGAATTTTAAAAATGTGTGCTCTTGATGATTTTCAGATAATTTCTATAAGGAGTTTAATTTGTAAAATTAGTCTGAATCCTGGAAATAAATCATTTTAATCCAAGTAAATATTATAAAGTATTTTAATAATTTTCAGAAGAAGGAACACAAACATCATCTAAGAATAATTTGGGTTAATATACAGGGTGGGGCAAAAGTACATTTACAGTTGTGAGTAAACCTGCTTTTGTCCTACTCTGTAAATGTGTGTGTATGTATGTATGAGATAACTTTCTTGTTATTAAATTAATTATTAAATTGTTATAAGTCACCATTGTCTTTAAAGGAGATCAAAGAATGTAATTAGTGCCTTCACTAAATTAATTGTGTAGACTAGATTATTCTTCAGTAAAAACAAGCTCCAAATTTTAATGAATAAAAACACGAAAAATAAATTATTTCTCACTCAAGTACCATGCATGTGGGACATGGTGGATCAGCTGGGAGCTCCACATTGTCTCAACTCAGGAACGACTCTGACATAGCAGCCATTATCTCAAACATTAAGGTTGCTTTGGCAATATTAGAGACAGAGCATAGTGAATGTAATTTTTATAATTTTTTAATGTTTAAATGTTTAATGTTTTCCAAGCTTTATTAATATGTAATTGACATGTAGAATTGTGTAAGTTTATGGTATACAACATGTTATTTGTTTCATTTATGTACTGCAAAATGATTAGCACCCTAGCATTAGCTAACACCTCCATCACATCAGATAGTTACCATTTCTTTTTTTGTGTGGTAAGAACATTTAAGATCTATTCTTTTATTTTTTTAATTGTTTTTCAGTACAGTTTTCTGTCTTTTACTCCCATCCCAGACCACCCCCCAC
>PVKM010000992.1:45877-87823 GCA_004027735.1 Carollia perspicillata
TCCCTCCCCTTTCCACCCCCCTTAGTTTTTGTCCATGTGTCCTTTATACTTGTTCCTATAATCCCCTCCCTTTTTCCCTGAAATTCCCTCCCCTCTCCCCTCTGGATACTATCATCCCCTTTTCTATTTCAATGTCTTTGGCTATATTTTGCTTGCTTGTTTGTTTAGTTGCTTAGGTTCCTGTTAAAGGTGAGATCATGTGGTATTTGTCCTTTACTGCCTGGAAGATCTATTCTTTTAAAAACTTTCAAGTGTATAATACATTGTTGTTTAACTATATGCACAATTCTATGCATTAGATCCCAAGAAGTTACTCATTTTGTAACTGGAAGTTTGTATGCTTTGATTCGTATCTCCTAGTCCTTTAAATCATCTTAAAAGTTCTGCCTGAGAGTGGCACACATCACTTCCACTCACATTTCACTAGTTAGAATAATTCAGGTGGTTTCAGCCTCAAGGGGGCAGATAAATGCAATCTTGACAAATATCTGGAAAGAGAACAAGAAATATTAATGAAGAGCATTCATGACAATCACTGATGGTTACCAAATATTTGGTTATTGTTTTGCATGAAAAATACACATATCTTCCTGACACCTTTCCCAAGAATAAAACCCAAAATTCTCATCCTATGATACATTTGGCTAAAATTTCAGAATTTCTGAGTTATATGTGAAAATCTTTATATAACATCCACACATAACCACTCTATATCCAGAGATCTATGACCAATGAACTAATGAAATAGGTGTGACTCAATGATATGTCCCATACCAGTATTATTTATGTATACTAGGAAATGATATAATGATGAAAGCCAGAGGCAGTGTGAGGGGGTAGAATGTTCTTTCACTAGGGCCTGATTATGACAGGGAGAAGATATGTCCAGTTTATTGCTCTCCACGGTCTCCAGCCAGAAACTTTGAAGGTGTTTTCTTTTCTTTTAGCCTCCTTGGGCACATCTGAAGTAAACATAGGAGAATATCTCTCCTCAGAGTCTCTGCAGTTTTCTCAATCTGCTCTTGGAAAGTTTGAGACTCCAAGGGTCACTCTGAGTCATAAACAGTTGTAGAGTTTTCTGTTTCTTTTGCAGGAACATTCTCTTGAGAAACTTAGTAGGCTTAGTACGTATTTAATTTTAGTAAGTTCCATGCTCTAAAAGCCATATGCATAGTTCATTCCTGCACTTACTTATTAGTTTGCTATATTTCCTGACTTTTTCATCCTCATGTCTCCCTCTTTCAATTTAATTGCTTATTTCTTGAACTTATCAAGTTCCAGCAGGCGAGCCATAACTTCATGCTCTTTTTCTTGAGCCATCTTGTCCAATCAAAAGGATTTACTGGTGTCAAAACCTTAATTGGATCTTTTCTTTGAAAGATCTTAATTTGTTCAGAGATTTTAATAGTGGATATTGAGGGGATACCCTTGATGTGATTTCTGTCTCAAGGACTGGGTTTTAATTGGCCTTTGTCTCTGAAGGACCTTCTCAGATGTATATTTTACCAATTAGTGTTAAAAAGCAGCAGCTTCTTCTGATCCTAGCAGTCCCCAACTTTCTGGAGCCTCACTCTCTCTTTGCTTTTATTCCTGTTTGCAAACCAGTCAATCCTTTCAAACTCCAATCTCTTTCTTATGGTACTTTATAAGCTAGCAGTGAACAAGCAACACACACACACTTGCATTCTTTTTAAATCTTTATTTCTTGATTTACAACTTTACAATATATATGATTTGCCCTCCAGTTTATCCCTGTCAACAATTTTATCTAATGATTAGATGCTGCATAACATAGGTCATCATTCTTATAATCTCTGATAAGTTTCCTCACCACTCCCTTGCTAGTCTTTATTTTAATGGTTTTTTAATGGCAGTACCGCATTTCTAGGTACACATTTCTATAGTAATCAAGATAGATGATATTATGTAGATTATTCTGCAGTTAAAAATTGTTAGTGGTTTATATTGTTAAGATATATCTATTGAACAACAATTTTTAAAAAAATTTAACCATGAAAACAATAAAAGTGCAAAACCAAGCCAAATAAAAATAAATAAATAAAACAGAAAAACAAAACAAAGTAAAAAAAGATATATTTCTTGCTTCCATTACATGGGATAATTAGAGGTTTTCCTCATTCTAGGGCTGAGGCTGTGATATAGGAACAGAGAGAGGATGGTGATTCACCTTGAAAGTGACACAGCATGTTCTCCATGCATATCTTTCATTAAAGCAATTCACATGTACAGATACAAATTCAATGGTGGGCAAATACAAACTCCATACATGCCTGGAAAGAAAAATTAGTATTTTGTAAATTGACTCAATGACTATCCTACCAAATAATAAGATGAGTGAATTTGGCTATGAAAAATACCAGAAGGATATTTGACATAAATCCATATTTTGCTAATGTTCCAAAATATTATTAAAAATATAGATTACCTGCTGTACATAGTATGTTACATATTATTTACATTTATGCTACATATGTTTCCTAAATATTTTTGTTATTTACATTAATAAGAATAGTGGTTATATAAAATGGCCTCAGCACTTTATATGTGCTAATTCATTTTATTCTTACCATCACCCTGTGAGGTAGGGCTTATTCCATTTCAGAGGTGTAGAAACATTGGTATTAAATAATCATACCCAAGAAGTATAGTCATCACTTGGTAATAAGTAAAGATGGGCAAGATTCACATTTCTAGTCACTTTCTGGACAGCTCATTTGATTGTTCTATAGGCACTCTGAGATTAACAAATTCTTAATAACAACAGCATCATCTGTGGTAATAGTGCTACTAGTACTATGAAGAGGCAACTACTACCTCTAACTGAGTTTTTTATCTTCTTTATTGTGATTAATGTATCAACACAATTAAGATTAGGCAATTCAACTGTACTTCTCACTGTTTTCTATCACCACCCCTCAACATACCAGTTTTACTGACTTTATCTCTTTAATTTTTCTTAAGTATTCTCAAAGAAGCTCTGTGTCATGCTGTCAAATGAGTTCTACTTCATGTCAAAGAGTAGAATAATGCCTAATAAGTGAGAACAATCTGAATTTTTAACATGCCAAAAAGCCTATATAGTATAAAAAGGAATTTCCGTCACTAATGGTGTTCATGTTCAATAAATGTTCTATGGGGTGATATTATAAAAAACTTTCAAACATAAAATAGGTTCATAAATTAGATAAACTACAAAGTGCTTTCAAATTCTAGGATTCTATGACTCTAATGTGCCTACCAGCAGACCTACTTTTTCCCTTTTATATTTATAAATCTTCATTTATATAAATCAGTACATTTATACACCTACTTTGAGCTTTGCCTCCAAGTTTCCTAACTTAAAATTTTCATTCTTCTGTCCTTCAAATTTTTCTACCCTCTTGCAAAATGTCCTCTCCAACATGTTCCTTCCAAATTCCTATTTTTCCCACCTCTTTGTATTTTTTACTTTCCACTCTACCAGTCTACATTGCAATAGTTCAGGCTTGCCAAGGCATTCCTGCTAACTCTGTTGCTGTAAAGTGTGATGTCATTGTAGTATGTGCTGAAAAATCCTTTGATAATTCTAATACCTATTTATGGTAAAACTATTCTTCATACTAAGAACTTTTAGGGAACTTCCTCAACCTGATAAAGGATATTAATGAAAAATTGTATGAATAAAATCATATTATTTATAAAAGCATTGGATTTTTATCCTTAAAATAAAGAATAAAGCAAAGGTATTCACTCTTACCACTTATATCCAACAGTTTAATGGGGGTAAGGGGTGGGGAATTAGCCAATGTGAGAAGGCAAAAGAATCAGAAAAAGTCAGAGATTAGAATTGTATACAATATGATTTGTATAAAATGTATATATATACCACATTTTAATTATCTGTCAAAGATAATTTTTATTCATCTGTCAAAGGATATTTGGTTTGTTTCTACCTTTTAGCTATTATGTATATATTACTATGAATATCAGTGTACAATACCTGTTTGCATCTCTGCTTTCAATTATTTTGGGTATAAAACTAGAAATGGAAGGTATTGCTCTGTCGGTCTGGAGAATTCAAGCGAGTTTGTGAGTGTAACATTTTCAGAATCATCTACCATATGTCCCCTTCTAGATTTCACGGTTCATTCTTTTCTCATCAGAGTCCTAACTTTGTCATAGGGTACTGTCAATGTACCCTATGTGCATGTAGCACATAGGATACATGGAGTATATGTAGTACATGTTATGCAATGTCCTCTGTGTAAATCAACCCTAGGCCTCATTTTTTACAAATAATAATATTTACTATGGACATTTTCAAATGTTTACAAGGTATATATAATAGTAAAATGAAGACATATTGACCCATTACACACACAGCTTTAACAATTATCACTGGATAACAAATCTTGTTTTAAATATATGCCCACTTACTCCCACTGCCTTGAGGAAAGTCTTAGGTGGTGCTGGTTTATTAGATGTAATTCCAGGGAAGCTGGAGTGAGGTAAATGGAGACCAAGTCAAGGGGAAGAGACAGTATAAGGCAGGATTACCAAGCTGGCTTCTACTTGGCATCAGGGTACATGCTTATGAAAATTGTTAAGACCTACTGAGTCTTGGAAAAGATGATAGGAAGGAAGAGGAGTGGAAATTGTAATCACTGGCTTCAGTCCCAATTGGTTAAAGCTACTTTTCTATGGATCTCAACTGCCCCACACTTCTGGGTTATATTCTGGTCTCATACCTCAGTGGTAACAGGGAAGTTCCCGGTGGGAGGCTAGAAGCACACTGTAAAAAATAAATTGAGATCATATTGTCCTGTGTCTCCTTGTAACCCCTCAAAGTCGGTAACTTCAGCAGTGGCTGTTGTGTATTTTGGAGGGGGTGTTGAAAGCAGGGAATAAGGGCTATAGAGATGCATGGCATCAAGAGAATCAGAAGTGGGGCATAAGGTATGTTGGATGCAGAACACTGTCATAAATTTTGCTGACCAGACTCAGCCCTTCATTATCCACACAGACTGCATCTTGTCAAGTTAAAGAGAAGTAATGTAAGTCACCAGTCAAAATTATTTAAGTGTGAAATTCTGTAGTTAGGAATGTGAATTCTTCAACCAAAATGATCTGTGAGTGTCAAGTTTGAGGGTGCCTTTTGAAGTAGAGAATGGCATAAGATATTTAGATCAAATGCCTGGAGACTTTTCAGAGCTGCATTAACTGCAATAAAAAGCACAGACTTTGCCTCACTAGAACTTAATGTACTTGTTATAATGCTCATTTCACCAACTATGCACAGGCTTATTTCACCATGGACCAGAAGGTATCTGCCATTCTGTCTTTCTGGTACTGTTTCCCATGTTCATTGCACTCACTCTACCATTCATTATATAGTTTCAGTGGTAGAACTCAGTATGATTAAAAGTTAGATTTTGAGAGTTGTTTTCTGTGGAAAGTATATAGCACTTTAGAATGTAGAAAGGCATCCAACAAAACATTCAATAAGAGAGAATTAACTAAATTTCACTAATTTTTAAAATAGAATTGTCATTTGAGCAGAAGTAATTTAGTAGACAGTGAGTAGAATTGTTAGTGTGTGTGTGTAGTCCCTGAGAATTTACACCATTGTCTTTCTCTTATTTCATAATCTTTGGCAAAAAACTAGGCTATCCATCAATCTTCTTTTTAGGGATGCACAAGAGAGGTGTGATATCTGAGAAACTCACTCAATATTCACCTAAACTTAAATATACTTTGTAGACATTAAGTTGATGGGCCACATGTCACTCAGTGCTAGAATAGAGATTGACACATGGTAGAATCTTCCACTATCGCTACAGCTTGAGTCCTTGTAGGATTGAAATAAGCAATACTTATAATCTATCTTCTGTTTCAATGGTGGGGGTGGGCTTATGACTTATCTAGAGTACACCAAAAGTGAGGTGAAAGTAGGTTAGAAGTATTTAAAATGATTCACAAAGCAACTTCTTATTAATGTGGGAATTTAATGGGGGAATTTACTCGTATTTTCTAATGCAGTGAGAACTTGTTAGAATGAAGGGTGAAAAAAATGCCTTCAAGCTGAAATAATAGGTTTTTCACTATAACTTATCAGGACACCAGTAAGAAAAGTGGAGCAGTAAATCACATTGGAGAAATGGGGACTGAAACATACTGTGGCCCCAGTACCACCAAATTTTACTACATGAAGATGT
This sequence comes from Carollia perspicillata, assembly GCA_004027735.1. Lineage (NCBI taxonomy): Eukaryota > Metazoa > Chordata > Mammalia > Chiroptera > Phyllostomidae > Carollia > Carollia perspicillata. Next base: position 52,093 of record PVKM010000992.1, read on the forward strand.
GGCTCACTCTATATCAATTGGAATTCAAGTGCAGTTGTACCATATGGTAAAAATACTCTGATTTCTATCAGAAGGTTCATTTGGAAAGAATATAAAGGGAGAGTTTGAATTTGTCCTGAAACATCTTCAACTAGTGATAAATATAATTTGTCAGAAATTTTGTCAGAAGCAGGCCTGGAATTGAATTAAATGGTCTCTTCCAATATGAGTATATATATGATTCTTCCATCAGATCATAAACCTTTTGTCTATATTTTTTAGTGTTTCTTTCCCATTCCTGTGTTTTTTTTTACTTCTGTACCAAAATTTCATTGGATGTTCTAGTATGTCTAGTTTTATTTTCCACATTGCTTTTTCCCTCATATTTCTCATCCCTTCATTCTTTGCCCCTGAATTTTGAAATACTTCCAGTATATGAGTTTGATGACCAGGAGTCATCCTTTCTACACTTTAACTTGTAATTTAATTTTTTTAACTTGGCCCCTGGCTGGTGTAGCTCAGTGGACTGAGTACAGGCCTGCAAACTAAAGGGTCCCAGTTTGATTCCTAGTCAGGGCACATGCCTGGGTTGCAGGCCAGGTCCCCAGTAGAGGGTGTGTGAGAGGGAACCACACATTGATGTTTTTCTCTTCCTCTCTTTCTCCTTACCTTCCCCACCCTCTAAAAATAAATAAATAAAACCTTTAAAATTTTTAACTTGGAAATCATGATTTAAATTTGAGTTACATTTTATTATTTCATCCTCATAATCTTTTCTTCTGGATGTGATATCTGCTGGCGTTACTCTGAAGTTACACCTTACACTTATTTTAAATATGTTCTGTTTCCTATTTAACTCATTTTTTCATTGAGAGTTTGTTCACTTTGTTGAGTTTGGCACCTCTTCTATGTATGTATTTTCCCTCAAATGCATAATGATTTTTTCTTCAAGTTGTAGATGAGGTTATAGATTTAACATTTGTATTACGCATATGCCTTGTTAGCTCAAGTGAAAATCTTGATCTGGCATTGTTTAAGGATTCTGAGCACTGGAGCTTTAATTCTGAATGCTTTATGGTGGAAGGGCACATAAGTGGGCAGTTGCTCATTCATTTAGGATGTTCAAGCAGTTTAAGTTCCAAAAGACATAATTTACCTTCCCTTATGATACCTATTAGTTACCAGAACACTTCCTATTCATCCTTGCCTTGTGACCACTGTGCCATTACCTAGGGTCACAAAGACCTACCTCAGGAAACTGTATTCTATCAAGTATGTTGAAAGCAGGAACTTTGTAAAAGTCATGCATGTATTAGGTGACATGAAATATGTGCCATGAAATTGAATTCAATCTAGATGTGTCAGCTATAATTCAAAATAGTAAAGCATTTTATCATCAAATTAATTTGTTTAAATACCTTTTAATCAATATTACTCTGGTAAGTATAGACATGTGATACACACTTTTGATATAATGGTGAATAACACAGATGGGGTTCCTAACCTCTCTTGGTTTATAGCCTGGTAGAAGAGTATAAAACACATTACAAAATAATGCAATTACTGCTACAGTGGAAGTATTTAGCACTGATGTAACAGGGGTGAGAAATTTTGTCTGAGCATGTAAAGGAAAGCTTCCTGGGAGTAGTGAAATCTAAGCTGGGATATGAAAGACAACTAGAAATTATCCAAAAGAAGTTAAAAGTAACAGTGTTCCAGGTGTGAAGAATAACAGCTGTAATGGCACGGAAGCAAAATAAAGTATGGCACCTTCAAGGAACTCAAAGGAATTTGAGTATGACCCAGAGCATAGAGTACACTAGTGTGGTGACTGGAAAGAGGTGAGACTAGGAAGCTGTACAGGTTCAGATCATGGAGGATCATGTATGCTATGTTAAAGGGTTTGGCCTTTATTTTAGACAAATAGCGAAAGAGTTTTAAGAAAGAGACTGCTTGCTAAGATTTTCAATTTAGAAAGCCAAATCTGGTCACATTATGAACAATAGAATGTTGAGATGAGAAAATGGAGGCAGGTATAGTGATCAGGGATGGTGATCAGGGATAGTGATTGAGAGTTGCTATGTCCTTAGGCAAGACATGTCAATGGCCTTGACATGAATTTAGTAAGAACAAGTGAGCTTGGATATGGTTGGGTTGTAAGAGATTGAAACAAGTTTAGGACAAATGCTCAGGTTTGTGGGATCAGCAACTTCAGTGAGGTTGATTTCATTTCTTAGGATTGAAAGTACAGAAAATCTGTCATTAGCAGATGGTTTGGGGCAGTGACGATGACCTTAGTTTGGGGCATCTTATGCTGAATTGACTATATATCCAGTAGGCAGTTGCTTGTATTGGAATCCTGGAAAAACTGAAAGGTACATCCAAAATGTATGATTACAGAGGTTTTTTTAAAGTATATTTTATTGATTATGATGTTACAGTTGTCCCAATTTTTTTCCCATTGTCCACCTCTGCCCGGTACCCTTCTTTCCCTCCCCTCTTAGTTCATGTCCATGGGTCATGCATGTAAGTTGTTTGGCTTCTCCCTTTCCCATACTATCCTTATCATCCCCTGCCCCATTTGTTCTTACCAATTATGCTTCTTGATCCCTACAGCATTTTCCCCTTTCTCCCCATTCCTCCTTGATTATGGAGATTTTAAGGAAAGACAATTATAAAAATATAGGCAAGTTTTAAGGAAACCAAAAGAGTTGGTAAAGGACTTGAGACTAGCAACATCAGGGAAACCTATTCAGGTCTGAGGGAAAAAGGGGAATGCACAGTTGCCAGGATTCAGAAGACATGTAACTAGAAGAATATCACTGGACAAGACACATAGCCTCCCATAAAATAACAGAAGCACAGCAAAACCATGTTCTATCTGAGGGAGCTAGTGGAGTACATGCCTGACTTTCCTCTTCTTTCCTCTCCCATTTCCCACTAGTACCTCCACTTGAAGCACTGTATTTTGCTGTGTGTAATACACACCCACATTTTTAGCCCAAACTTACAGAAAAAAATCTGTTGTTTTAATTTTTTTATTCAATTATTTATTTATTTATATTTAGATACTTGTTGTTTGTATTGTAGAGGAAGTTTAGCATTTATTTTTTAACATATTATGGTACAAGAAATTTCATGTAACAAATAATTACAAAACACAAGAACAGATACAAGGTATTTCAGGTAATACCCATGTATAATGTGCATTCTTTTTTCTCCCTGAAAAATTTTGGGCAAAAAAAGTACTCATTATGCACAGCAAAATACAGTAACTTCATTAAAAGCAAAGAGCAAGGGATACCAGTCCATGGAGCTTAGCTTCTCCAGTCATAGAGTGAGGGAAAGAAAAATGGATAAAGAAAATAATGAGGGAATATCTAACACAAGATCTCAATCTATTACCTGGGCTAGGGACAGGATTTTTAGGAGCTATCCAGAAAGGGTGAGCTCATTTAGGAAAGTTATACAGTGAAAATAGAATGGAAGACATATCAGTGCTCTACATCAGGAGGTGGCAAAATTTTTCTGTAAAATGCCACACGGAAAACATTTTAGGCTTTGTGGACTACATGATTTATGGCACAAGTACTCAACTCAATCATTTGCCCTTCATTGGTCAAAGCTCTAAACAATATGTGAATGAATGGGTGAGTCTATGCTCTAATACAGGGGTGTCAAACTCATTTTCACTGGGGGCCACATCAGCTTCGTGGTTGCCTTCAAAGGGCCAAATGTAATTTTAGGACCATATAAATGTAACTACTCTTTTACTGTTAAGCAAGAGCTCGGCACTTTGTTTCTACCCAGCGGCACTGCTGAGCTCTCACTTAACTGGTAAGGAGTAGTTACATGTACACAGTGAAAATGAGTTTGACACCCCTGCTCTAATACAACTTATTTACAAAAGCATGTAGTCAGGATTTGGCCTGTAGCCCATAATTGTCTGATCTAGTGGTCTAAAGGAAACCAGAGTGACAGAATAAAAGGAATTATCTAGGGACACCAAGAGAGACAGTATAGTTGTTAGAGTAACATGAAGAACATAAAATGTTATAATGTCAAAGGAAGAGAGTGTTTAAAGGTCAAGGGAATGGCCCATAATATCAGGGAATGCAGGGATGTTCAGGTAGGAAAATACCAAGACATTTCTGTAGGATTTAAAGATAGCAAGCTTGTTGGTGATACCAGTTTCAGTGCAGCTCCAGAAGTCAGATTTTGGTGAGATGCAAAGATGAAGGGAGAGTAAGAGTCACAGACTATAAACTTTTTAAAATCGTTACATTGTAAAGAGAAGAGAAGAGATAATGCTACTAACTGGAGATGATGATAGACCTGAAGAATATATTTTAAGTTAAGACATAACAAAAGGTATTTTAATGTGATAGGAAAGAACTAATAGAGACATAGTAGAAGGTGAATGATATACATGACAAAAAAAGGCATAACTGACATAAGAAAGGCCCTTGAAAATGCAAGAGAATGAGCAAAAATGGAAATTCAATCTTAGGAAAAGGAAGAGCATTTACATGATAACCAAATGGAAGGAGATAGTGACACATGAGGCTTTTATCCATTATCTATCCCTGTACATCAAACTATCCCCCCAAGAAAATTAACAAGGATTTATTATTCACACTTATGTGAATTAGCAAGGATCATTTAGCTAGTTCTTCTACTTCCATATACGTTGGCTGGGCTCACTCATGCGGTTGCAGTTACCCAGAGACTCACCTGGGACTGGATGACTTAAAATGACTCCACTCCTGTCTAATGACTGGTACGTCTTAAAAAGACCCCTAGCTCACATTCCTCTCCGGCAGGGTAGCTGTGGCTCTTCAGAACCTAACAGGTAAAATTGAAGTGGCAAGGCCTCTTAAGGCTCAGTCATAGAGTTTGCACAGTGTCTCTTCTGCTGCATTCTATTTGTCAAAAAGAAAAAGTCACAGGTTCAGCCCAGATTCAAGGGGAGAGCAAATAGGCACGACTTCTTAATGGGAGAAGGGGAAAGGTCCCATTGCCAGAGGGCATGAGGAATGGCAGAGGTTGTCCTTGGTGTCTTTGTCTTTCACAAGGCTTTTATAAAACCCTTTGTTTTGAGACACATCTGTTCCTCTTCCTATTCTGAACAAAATGGATAGAACTAGAGTGTTGAAGGTATGTAGTATAAGCCATAATAATTAATTGGAAGAACCAAGAAGAATCTTTATTTTATTCAGATCTTCTTGATAATTTAGCAAAATTAAAGCATCTATAATACTTTAGATTCTATAATCCTTAAGGGATGGGAAATATGAAAATGCTTATTTATGGTTGTTTTAAACACTAAAATTCAGAATATAATATGACAGCTCCACTGATTCAAAAGGTTGAGATAGGAAAAATGTTTTGCATTATTTGGTATATTCAGTTGATTTCTTGAAATATGATTAAAAAGTGGCAAGTGCAATTCTTAACCATCAGAATTTAGATTGATCCTTTTACCTGAATAGAGTCTCAGTGGGTGAAAATCACTGAAATTGTAGAATATCTGAAACAACTTCAATCCATCACACTGCAAAATATCATCAGTGTGCTGAAAGGAATACAAAATAATGTTTACTTGCCTATATTTGCTTCAAAAGTTTTCACTCTAAAAACTAATAAGTGGCTCAAGGTTTCTGAGTTGACATCTTTCTCAAAAATGACTTTTATAATATTTCTCCTCTATTAAATTATTCTGAAGTGCTAAATTCAGTATGATGATTTTTGAGAATCTTTATTCTCTTTCTCTACTTCCTCTTTCCCTTAATCCTTTCCTCTGTGCACTGTTCTCCTCCTCTTTTTCTGTCCACAGATAGAAAAGGAGTATATATACAATACATTTGAGAACCCTTATTTGCAAATGCAAAAATCTCAAATTTTATGCATAAAGTTATTTTAGCTCAAGTTTATATGGATGTAGGAGGAGTCGCTCTTAATCCGGAATGGAAATTGAGCTGTGCCCAGACAAGTCGGAAGAGATGGATTGGGCATTACCAGGAGATGATTTTTATACTAAAGAGGTCCAGGCTAAAGGAGAGAAAGCAAAAACTTGTGTTTCAATGTTTAAAGGGGAATTTGAGGTCAAGCAAGAAGAGGAGACAATAATTATCAATCTCAGTTATTATTTAACTATTCTGGATTATATTAACTTCTACATAAAGCTAAGACCAACATGTAGGCATGTCTTTTTCATCATATCTTGACAGTGGTGAGTCACTATCATTGAATGGCTCTCTTGTAGTTACCAGCAACAAAACAATCCAGAGTAGAACATGAATGATCTGAGACTTCACCCAAAAGCTGGGTAGGACTTTGAGGGGCCTTGTTAACCTACACAGGAAAGTAACAGGAAGAGTGAATTGCAATGCATCATATTAACATCCTCTGTATTTATATACATGGCCTGGTAAGGTTTGAGAGATTTGGGTTATACTTCCATGCTTATCAAGTGAGTATTTAGAAATTTAGTTGTCAAGCATTTTCTAGTTTATCCAGGATGTGACATTGAGCCTAAGATGTATTGGCTATGCATTATTCCCCAGTATGTTTTTTCTCTGATAACTTTTAAAGCTAATATTACACAGGAATAAATAGCTTCTTATTTGGGCTAAAGTTTCTGTAATTTCCCTATCCTAAGTAACAGATGATTGACAGTGGTCTGTGGTTTTGTTTGGGGCATTAGATCATCAGGATTTTAGGAAGTAATTGATCACATCTGCTACTGCGTAAATTCATACTTGTAGACAGAAACAAACACCCACATATGAGCAGACTTATCATGTGATTAACACATATTTTGGGAGTGAAACTCCCTAATTAAAATATCTTTAAGAAATATTCTTAAATTAAGGAAGCCATACAGGCATGAATCATTTTATGTTCTTCTTAACACTTCATGTAAATACAGATTTTCAGTGCAAAATAACTTGCATACATCATTGTCTGAATGTTTCATATACACATTGCTAATTATTAAAAAACTGTTATTGCTTAAGATTTTCTATTGAACATGCTTACCTTTCCATTTCTAGTTTTTTTTCTTTTATCTAGCATTGTTGCAATTTTACAATTTCATTGATTTTATCCTCTCACCAAAATCTAATTTTCATTCCTTTAATTAATTGCACATTTTGTTGAATGAGTTTTAATGGGCACTCCTCACTGAGTTGAAGTTTAAGACATTTTTCTTCAATAATAACACTAAAGACTTTGCCTTTGACAGGACTTGATGGGTTAGCAAGGAAGTCTGCTGAAGTGTTATAACACAGAGCTTCTGTGTACAGCAGGTCCTCAAATAATGCCCTTTTGTTCAATGCCCTTTCATTATAACGTTGATGAAAAAATCAGTTCCCAGCTAGGGCCACAGTCTGTATGGAGTTTGCAATTCTCCGCATGCCTGGGTGGGTTTTCTGCAGGTGCTCTGGTTTTCTCCCACATCCCAAAGATGTGCACGTGTGGTGAACTGGTGTGTCTGCCTTGTCCCTGTGTGAGTGAGTGTGAGTGTGGGTGTGTGTGTGGGTGTGGGTGTGGGTGTGAGAGGCTCTGTGATGGAAAGGTGTCCTGTCCAGGGGGGTTGCCCACCTTGTGCCTGAATTGTTGGGAAAAGCTCCAGCCTCCGATGACTTTGAACTAGAACAAGCAGTTTGGATAAGAATTATCTTTGTTGTGTTTATTAATCCTTCTTCAATGTGTGTGTGGTTAACATTTGCTTCAATGTTTAATATTAGAAGTGTTTGGGTATTTATTTAGACAGTTGTGATGTTTCGGTGACCAGAAGTATGCCATAGGAACTTAACTCTTGTTTATATCAATTGGCCTATGGTAAACTTGATTTCATTATACATGGTTTGCATAGTTTTCAAAAACCTATCAGTGATGTTAAGTGAGGGGTTATTGTACAGAGCCTCACACCAAGGCTGGGCTGCCAGACTAAATTTCTTTATAGATAAGTGGAATAATTTGGGGAGAGATAATTTAGTTCATTTTGAGGCTGAAATCAGGTTTAAAGAATTGAATATATTTTATACATTTCATCATGAAAACTGAGATTAAAAGTAGAAAAATTGATAAGGAATGGGATTCTAGAATACATAGAGATTTTGTAATTCAATAGTTCAAAACAAAACAGAATAAATAAACTAGTTTAAAAATGAGTAAAGGATCTGAATAGGCATTTCTCTAAAGAAGATAAACAAATAGCCAATAAACATAAAAAAGATGCTCAAAATAATTAGCCATCAGAGAAAAACAAATAAAAAATGACATGAAATACTGCTTCACACCCACTAGCATGACTGTCATTAAAAAAAATACAGGTAACAACAACTGTTGGTGAGAATGTGAAAAATTCAGACCCTCATGCCCTGCTGCTGGTAATGTAAAATGATGAAGCTGGTGTGGACAAGAGTCTCACAGGTCCTCAAAAGGTTAAATATAGATAATTCACAGATTCCCCAAATAAGTAAAACTATATGTGCCCACAAAAACTTCCACATGAATGTTTATGGCCAAAATATTCATCATAGCTAAAATCTGCAAACAACACAGATTTCTATTAACTTATAAACAAAATGTCATGTATCCATATATTGAGATATTATTCAGTCATACAAAGTAATAAAGGACTGACACATGCTACAGTGTGAGTGAACCTTAAAAAGATTATGCTACATTAAAGAAACTAGACATGAAATACGAAATACAGTAGCCCCTCTATATCTGTGGTTTTGCTTTTTGAGATTTCAATTACCCATGGTCAACTATGGGCTGAAAATATTAAATGGAAAATTCCAGAAATAAATAATTCATAAGTTTTAAATTATGTGTTGTAAATGTGATGAAATGTTGCACTCAGGAAGTGAATCAGCCCTTTGTCCATTGTACCCACACTGTATCTGTTCCCTGCCCCTTATTCATTTAGTAGCCTTCTTAGTTTCTAGAAACATATAACCTACTGATAATGAATCCTGAAGAAATAAAAAATCTGAATCTATAACTAGTAAGAATATAGAACCAGTAACCAAAACCTCCCAAAAAAGAAGAGCCCAGAATTAGATTGTGTCATTGGTGAATTTCACCAATTATTTAAGAAAAGCTAAAACCAGTACTTCCCAAACACTTCCAAAAAATTGAAGAAAAAAGGAACACATCCAAACTCATTTCATGAGGCCATTGAACAAACCTAAGAATATTCTATTTGAAGAATTTCAAAATCATTAAATTCAATCTGCTATTTTAAAAAGTACTTACCAAGGAAATACCAGGCCCAGGTACTCTTATACTACTTTTGTTCTTTTATTTTCAAGAAACTTGCCAGGCTGGCTCTCAAATTTATGTAGAAGAGCCTACTGCCAAGAGTATGTAAATTACTCCTTGAGAAGAGCAAGTATGGGGTTATTTTTATCAAATGGTAATTATTATTTTAAAGAAATAATTAATTAGGATAACAGGGTGTTCATACAGGGATAACCAAAGGAAATAAATTTAAAAAAAACCTCAGAATGAAAACCACCACATGTGAAAATTTATTCCAGAAATGAGAGACTTTAATAACTAAAATGGAATACCCTAATCAGATACTGCTTGCTTTAAGTTTTCAACTGCTGCAAGAACTCACAGAACTCAGTCCATTACACTTACAGATTTAGGAGAAGTAAAAGATAGTTTTACTACAGCAAGTGAAGCTTATGCACTGAAGGGTCCAAAGATAGTGGAAGCAGGCTTCTTCATCTTCCCACCACTGGGTAGCTGAGCACATGATTTGACGCCAGATCTCAAACCACTGCTGGTACGCATGCAATTGTAGACCAGCCTGAACCATCAAAACCCCACAAGGCTCCACTGAAATCAGATACAAATAAAAAATCCAATCACTATTACTAAATAATGCTGACAATCTGGTTATGTCCTACTCTGAAACAGTTCATGTACTCATGGTTACAGAATATCACCTCTCTCTAGTTATTGTATTTCATAGCTTTGGCCAAGAGTCAGTACCAGGCTCCAGGGTTGCCTGGATTAAGCATGTGTTTAATCCAGTCCTGCTAGGATTAACCCATTCCTGCTATCCATCAAGTGAGAAATATACTATCCACAAGGAAAAGCATTGGAACTGGACCTCTACCATCATTGATAAACTTACTTTCTTGTGGATTAGAGTTTTAACAACGAGGGCTCTATCTATAATGTTTTAGAAGACAACATAAGAGATTCTCTTTATGACCACTTTGGAGAAGAAAGTGTTTAAAAGTAAACACAGAAAGTATAAAAACACATTTTAAAAAGGATCAGTAATGTTTAACTATTTGAAAGTTAAGGATTACCTTTTAAAATGCAAATCTGATCTTATTACTTTTATGTATACTGACTTCTCTGCTTTCTTAGGAATAATACACACTCTCCTTATGATGGCTAAGAAATCCCTGAATGGTTTATTTGTTAATATCTTGCTTCTTATTTCTCAATGCCCACTATCTCTTCCTCTCAATAACTCTTCCCTACCTCCTGTCTTATTCTCTCTGATTGAAATATTCCCAATCCAAATCCCTCTTGCCTGGTTTGTGCTGCTCTATCTGTCCTACATCAAAGTGCATGTCACTTCTTCCAGGAAGTCTCCCTAATTCAGCAAGGTTATTTTTCCTATCTAGTAAATACATGTCTCATGCATTGTAAACAGTACTTTCCATGTTATAAGCCTTTCACATTGCAGTTATTTCTCCTTTGCTGGATATGGAATTCCCAATATTTAAATTGTGACTAGCACACAATAGGTATATATTAATTGCTTATAAATTTTTTAAAAATTAATTATTTGGGCAGAATACAGGGAGTTTCATTCCTGTTTTTTCTCAGAAATGCAAATCTAGTATAAATTTCTTACCTTCTCTAGGTCCCAGTTTCCTGCTCTATAAAATGTCATATTTATAGTTTTCACAGTTGCTAGATTTCCTTTAATAAACACCAGTTAGCCCTTATTTTGTGTGACTCTGCAACTTCTAGTTCTGCTGTCACTGTATTTGACATTGACAAAAACCCTGGGTCTCATTCAAGGTCTCTAAAATCCTTAAAGCAACTTGAGACACAAATCCCATGAGTCTTATCTTTGTGTGCATCAGTATTTGAGCAAAGTGAGAGCTTTGATCTTGAGACCCAAAAAGACCCTCTCCTCTGGATTCTCAGTGGCCTCCTACATTTCCCCCCTCATATATTTAGCTCCTTAACCATGATCTATATCACAGCTACACTGTCCCTTTCAAAATACTTATTCAGTTACTTAACTCTTACTTGCCATGAGGTCTTTATTCATATTTCTTCTACTCAGTGTATTTTAATTCTGCTACTTTTCACAAAAAATTCCTCAAACAACAAAACCCAAAAAACTCCTGCATACCTTTCTAATCTCAATGTTACTGCCACTTTTCTAGGGATTCCTCACAAAGGCAAATATTTCTGTTAAAAACCCTCACAACACCATCTACTTCTATAGCACAAGACCAGTTAATGTTTTGAAATTCTTTGGGTGGGTATTTGTTTGATGTTTATTGCTCATCTCCCTCATTTGAAGTATACTCCAGGTAAGCAGAGGCCATATCTGATTTTATTCTTTATTATATTTCCAGTATCCTCCAAAGTGCCAAACATGTAGTACCTTTTCATTTTATTTTTGTTCAAAGTTAGAAAAAAAAAACAAAAAAACAAAAGAAGGAAGGAAGGGAGGGAGGGAGGGAAGGAGGGGAGGAAAGAAGTTTAATTTTTTCCAGATACTCTGAGAATATTAGGGACCCTAGCTGAGAGAGAAAGCCTTTGACATATCAAGCGAGAGACCTGGCCGCATATCTAAAGTCCCAAGTGGAACAACTCATGAAAGGACTCTGCTGCCAGCACTGGGAAACTGTAGAACTGGGAGTATAGGAGTATTGTTGTAAGAAATATGGTAGCCAGGCAGGAAAGTTCAAATAAGGCCAGTGGTCAAAAGAAGGTCAGAACAAACAAACAGATGCAAAAATCAAAGCAAATTCTAGGAGCAAGAACTGTTGGTCAGAACTGATCAAAAATCAGAGATATTATGGTACTCCAGGCTAATGACTCATAGCTGTGTCTTCTCACCTAAGATTCTGTCATCACAGTAGGGCACATGAGCACAGAACTTGCTCACTGCATCAGACTAACTTTTTAAATAACTATATATTTTCCTTCTATGCCAGTCATGTTTTGCACCTTTTTACAGTTTACTATTTAAATGTGTTCTTTTAAAAATGAAGTGTATAAAAGAATATGTTCAAAGAAGTATAGATAAAGTTGAGAGCTTTAAGTGTGGTTTGATTTCCTGACAGTATAGGCATTATTACTATTTTTATACATGAGGAAACCAAGGCTCATAAAGTCTTAGATTTCATTGGAAATCATTTGAAGTATGTCTAGACCAAGGTTATCATATGTCTATGTGGGAAATAACTAACCTTGAAACTAAAATCCTTCTTTCTTTATAATGTATTTCTCATGCATTTGTTTTCTGGTGTTAAAACAATTTTAAAAGGCAAAACCACTTTTAAATTCCCCTCCTTTTGTAAAGAGGAATCAGGGAACACTAATGTGATATAGAGCTAAAGAACATGCATGAAGGATCCGTAGATACAGACAGTGGTGTAGGGATTGCCTGAGGGAGTAGGGGGCAGGTGACTTGGTGGAGGGGGCAAAGGGAGAAAAATTGGGACAACCGTAATAGCATAAATAATAAAATCCAATTAAAAATAAAAAGAAAATATGTTGGTAAATCTATAGAACATATCTTTGTTTAGAATTGATTTTAAGAAAGCTAGAATCATATTTTCAAGCACAAATCATTGCTTTAAAGCAATGATTTTTTTCAAATGATGTATCTTACACCAAACTATATATTAACAGATAAAAGAGGAGCTGCCTGGCAGAATTAAGGTTGGAAGAGCCTCTTGGATCCTGAACTCCCTTTCTAGCAGTTTGTGCCCTTGGGCATCTCAAGGAAAAAACCCAGAGCCCCAGGAACACAGGGTTAGAGATGGTCCCTTCTGAGTGCCCAGAAGGAAAGGGAGGACAAAGCCATGGTCTGGAGTGGGGAAGAGGCAACCAAGAAAAAATTAAATATAGTCTCCTCCTCTTTGTTTTTAAAATATGGCTGAACTTCATTTAAAAATTCATGCTCTGCCCAAGCTGGTGTGGTTCAGTGGATTGAGGGCTGGCCTGCAAACCAAAGGTCGCCAGTTTGATTCCCAGTCAGGGCACATGCCTGGGTTGTGGGCCAGGTCCCCAGTAGGGGGTATGTGAGAGGCAACCACACATTAATGTTTCTCTTCCTTTCTTTCTGCTTCCCTTCCCCTCTCTAAAAGTAAATAAATAAAATCTTAAAAGATTCATACTTCAGTCATTCTTTACCATGGTATTTTCTACACTACCTCCAGTACTTTGGACACTTCTTCAGTTGTCCAAAAAGTTTTTTAAAAAGTCTGAGCTGATGAATTCATGTTCTGGTTTTCTCCTCTTAGGGTAACACTTGGCTAATGTACATTGTGAGTTCAGGGTGGAACAGGGAACCGCTGTCCCCTTTGCTGTACTAATGCAGTTGTGGCATTCAAAATCATATCCCAGCAGAGGCATGCACACTGTCCCCTGATGCTTTTTTGTTTGTTTGTTTTTTAGCAATCTCTACTAATTTCTCATTGCAATTCAGCTCCAAACGTGTTTGTGTGTTTAGGACATTTCCTTTTTATTCTTTCTAACTGTTGAGTTGGTTTCTTTCTTATATATACAGGGGTTTTTTAAAGCATGGTAGTCACATTTACCTAGTAATCATATGTTTATTTAATGACTATCAAACTACTAATGGAAAATTTGTTTTTAATCTTAATTCTTTGTTACAGATGATGGTGTTAAGCCCTATGTGAAATGTTTTATTGTCATAGCTTTGAGATTATGAAAATAATGATATCATAATGATATCTCTGTCTCCATCTTATGCATGAATTCATTTGTTTAATGTTTTAGTCATAACAATGTGATAGAATTTGATATTTAAGTATACCAGGGATATTAATTTTGGTTTTAGTTCCCTGAGATTTCAAAGAAAAGGGTATTTCTACCATTATCGCATGAAGAAAAATGGATATCTTTTTCAATAGATCATAGAAATGGCATAATTTGCCTCAGTTTATAAAAATTTTTGAAGAATACCATACTATGTAATGATGTTGTCCTAAGTAAAGGAAGAAGAATCATGGATTACAAGAAAGCTCCTTACATTTCATTTCAATTTAGAGAAAGCTCTGATATTTTTACTATTTTTCATAAGGTTTGGTATCATAAAATCAATAGAGTGATACTCATTTGTGTAGTGAGAAGGAGATATACATTGATTATTTGTAATATGACATTTTAATAATTAGAAATGGACAATTCTAAATAAAATATCAGATTTTTTCATTCATAATTAACAAAAATCTTGCCAAATATAATCCTACTATATATCTTTTTACATAAGAGATTAAACATCTGCATACAATAGCTATAAAATAAGCTCGGCATTTACTTTATTGTTAGTCATAATTCCTAGATAATTCTATAATGGGATCTAAACTATCTTTTTCCAATTCAATTGAGAAAGCATTTAATGAGTAATTACAATTATTTGAAATTTCTAAAAGCACATATATATGAAATGCAGTCTTCATCCTTTGAATTATTTCTAATAAGATAATAGTGAATATGAAATTTTACTTCCTAATATTTAGTCCATTCCCATATCAATAGGGCTTTATAGATTCATTGCCTTAACTCATTCAACAGATATTTATTAAGGACCCACTATGCTAATGTACCGTGCTAGTCACTGATGCATTATATAATTGACATAATGTATGACCTCATACAACTGGTGGAGAAGATACAAAGTTAAACGGGCAAAAAATAAAGTGTAATAAGACCAGTGATAAGGGAAATGCTAAGTGGTAAGGCAGTACATGGCAGGAGCATGGGAAGCGTGGGGAAACATTGACTTCCTGGGCCACATTCAGTGGCTTTTTCATTTTTCTCCTGTAGCAGATGTGTCAATGCTTTGTCCATATTTCCTTGTTACTCACAATTCTAGTAAAAGCCTGCAGCATCCTCCTGGAAGCACCTGCAAAAGCCCATGTGTGGGATAGGCCAGAACGCTGATGTGTGGATACCCCTTATAGCAGCCCTCAACCAACAACATATGGTGTTTGGAGGTAAATACAGGGGTTGGCAAAAGCAGGTTTACAGTTGAAAGTACATAAAACAGTTTGTTCTTGTATTGATTATTTATTAATTGCTGTATTATTCATCTGTATAATTTGTCTTATTATTGTTATTATTATTTTATATCCTTACTTATGATTTTTCTTTTAGGTAATGATGGCTGGTAATTTAATCTCCTTTTGCCCACCCCTGTGTGTAAGTTTCCTTAGCCTTCAAGCCAGAAATCTCTAAGGCACATTCTGGGCAACATCCCAGAGTTCCCCAGTGGGATTGTGCCTTAGTTATTCATGGGAGTAACCCAATCAATAACACATCCTTCATCCATCTCCTTTCCTTACCTACCCCATGTCTCCTCTCCCCAACGGCTGTTTCCAGGGTCACCTTCCAAACAAACTCTTTACATTCAAATCCTTGCATCAGGGTTTGGTTTAGCGGGAAACTGACCTATTATACTCATAATCCCAAACCTACAGAGGCTCCTTTAAAAAATTCTCATCTCTTTAGTGATAGTCATTACATTCTACCACCAAAGCTATAACTAAAATGTAGGTTTCTGAATCCAAGACCCTTGATAATTCTATAAATTCATGATAGTATCTTCCTTGTCAGCCAGTTGGTCTCATGGGGACAAATATAATGTCATATAAAAGCCTTTCTAATTAAGTGTTAAGTAATTTCTCAGTGAGACAATTGAAATTGACATGCTAATTTTGAGCATTGAAGGGTGAGAAACTTGTCACTATTTCTGGACAAGCCACATTTATTCAGCTATACAAGTAACTTGATGTCTGAATTCTTATGTAGAACTTTGCCATGCAAAGTAAAAAATTAAAAATATCAAATTTCAAGACCCAAGTCTTACAATAAAATATTGTTCACATAAAGGAATGATAAATGTGTATATTACTAGAAAAAGCCACTTAGAGTTTTAGTTAGAATAGAACTAATTAAAATCACAAATTTATAACAAATTTTCTTGAGTCAATATTTGGTACATCAAGCTATATAGAAATTATCAAAACAAAAAAAAGGAGATGTAAAAGCTAGTTGTAGCTTTCACTGCCATGTATTTTGAATTCGTGTAAAAGCAGATTTGATATATTCTCTTTAGGGACACAAAATGTAATTTTCTGTGCATCTCTCTAGCCTTAAAATGAGTCTGATCATTTTTTAGAAGAACAGGTAACTATGAAGGGGGACACCAAAAAACTGGAATATATTTATAAATACTGTGTATTTATTTTATGTGTTTAAACTTCAGTCACCTTCAGAATACTCTCCAGTTGATGGAATACACATATTGAGACATTTTTCCACTGCTCAATAGTTTTTGAACTCATCAATTTTGATGCTTTTAGTGCTTCTGCTGTTTTTTGTTTCACCTCTTCCACATTAGCAAAATGTTTCCCTTAGAGGACTTTTTCACTTGGGGAAACAAAAAAGAAGTTGCTCGGGGTGAGATCAGGTGAATAGGGAGGGTGGAGCACAGGGGTCATGCAGTTTTTAGTCACAAACTGCTGAACACTCAGCATGGTACGGGCAGAGATGCTTTTAAATCACCCATCATGAAATGAGCAAACGTGTTGAGTCTCCAAAAAAATTCCCTGAAGCCAAATGCAGCCTCTCACAACAACGTCAGCTGGTGCACTGATATAGATGGGTTCCTAGAACACTCACCTATTGGGAGAAGCCTGTACTACAAAGGGATTGTGCTCCTGAAGATAATTCTGGGTTTTGGAGTGTACTCCCTTGTATATCATGAACCATTTGAGGTATAAATAGAAACTTATATTTCTCTACTTAGTATGGATGGTAGGTTTTTTTGCGAGGTCTGTCCAGAAGGTATCCAGCCATGTAATATGAAAAATAGAGACATTTACTGAAGATGATACAAGATACAAGAAGCATTGTATATAGGACAATGATGCCTCAATCCCCTTAAAAGTAGGCACCTTGGGACCTCACACTGTTCTCCTAATCACCATAAGCTGCCTCATCATATTTTCCTGAATCTCATTGATGGTCTGACATCTCTTCCCTTTCAAAGGTGATTTTAGTTGTGGGAAAAGCTAGGAGTCACACGGTGCCAAATTTGGGCTGTAAGGAGATGGAGTCACCTGGGTGATTTGATGTTTCACAAAAAAACTCTGCATGAGATGTGATACATGAGTAGGCACATTGTTGTGATGAAGCAGTTAATCACCAGCAGTCCATAGCTGTGGCCTTCTGAATCATCCAAATAGTTTCTGTGGAGGCATGTTCAAGCTTAACACAAAATTTGATGCAGATTTGTTACTCTACTTGCTCAGTGATTTTGAATGTGATGGCCACACAGTACGCATGCTCACTCAATGCCATCTACCGCCTGCACTGCCTAGTACAGTGAAGTCATCATTGTTCACACATGTGCATTCCAGTCCATTTTCCTTGGCTGCCAGGTTACATCAATGCCATACAGTTATCCTTATATTAACAATGGCTGGACTTTTTCTAGACAGACCTCATATTCCAGCTCTTAAAATATTTTTATAAATATCTACTATGTACAATTACGCTTTTTTCTAAAATTTTTGGATAAAGTTATTAGGACTGTATTCTACCATTCAAGCGATTTTCATTGGTCAGAGGCACAAATTTTATGTACAATAAGTATACCAAACAATTCCTGGAGTACTAATTTACTTGCATATTCAAATATTTGTTTATGTTTGGCTTTGTTCCAAAAATAGGCACTTGATGAAAATACTGTACTGAAAAATGTTTGAAGTCTATAGTTTAGATATCAAGACAAAAGGAAAAGAAAAACAAGAGAAAGAATAGAGTCAGGAGTATTTAGTATACTGAGAAATATATAAATCGAAACTATTATGGATTTATTGAGGATTCCAAAGTTGTTACTAAAAACCCTTTGCTGGGTATCTTCCATTCAGCCCTGAAGTGTAGTTCTCTATCTTTCTGTATTTTGAACTTTGTGCCTTGGCATCTGACTTGTATAGACCCTATCAACAAGCTTCTTAGCCCTCTTGTTTCCAGTTGAGATCCACCAAGGGTATATGCAGTAGAAAGTTGTAGAGGCAAGGGAATGAGGACTCTCTATATGCTGTATATTCTGGGTTCTGATCACCACTTTATTCCCTCATAATTTGTGATCAGTAAAATCTTTGTTGTTAAGATACTAGGATTTCTGCACTGTCCCTAATGACTTCCCTATACACTGCTCACACCTTTGCAATTAGTCTCTTCATTAGACCCCCTTTGAAATTTTCCATTCTGAGAATGACATTTATTTTCCTGTGAGATCTCACTTGATACAACCCCAGCTTCTCACATGAATAAATAATCTAGAGTAAAACCAAAGTGCACAATATTTATCAAATTAAAAACACAATGGCAACTACAGAACTCATTTTAGTAAATAGCAAACCTTCAAAATAGAACTTCAGAGGATGTGTGTTATCATGGGTATGCATAGAGTTAGCTTTTGCATCATAAATGTATGATGTCTTCAAAAACAACTCAACAGTATGTTAAAAAGGAAATAGGTATTTCTTTCCCTTAAATTTTGTATTGTTATTCAGTTACATGTGTCTCCATTTTTCCCACATTATTCTCCCCTGCCCTACCCACCCCCACCTCCCACATTCAATCCTCCCTACCCCCACCATTGTTTTTGTCCATGGGTCCTTTATACAAGTTACTTGACTTGAAGGGCAAGGGTTAAGGAAATAACTATTTCTTATAGCATCCTTCATGTAGCTAGTAAACACTATATTGAACATACAGATCTCATGTTATTTAATCAGGAAACAAATTTGTTTTTGTCTCCTACTGTCTCTTAAATATATTTGATAGAACTAGATTTTTCCTGCCTCTGGTTAGAATTCATTGCAAATGTTATAATGTTTTTGGTTATTATCTAGTGAGTAATTAAGACACTATAATAGTTATAAAAAATTTCCTAATTCATTCATACAGTGAGTATGTCAGGTTCTTTTCTTTCCTGTCCTTTTGTTTCTAGCTGTCATTCCACATTTTTCTCAATGATTTATGTCACTGTCCAGATGGAGTGGATGTAGTGATATGTATCAAAGGAAGGGAGATGATGTCAAGAGAGCAGAAAAATTCCTATTTGATTGGTACTGAGGCAGAGCTTCAGTGCTCTCAAGTTAGAGAGTGTTTAGAGTTGGCCATTTGTTTCAGGGAGTGTTTATATTGTGTTCTTAGAGAGTGTTCTTAGGATTCTTTCCTTCATTTCCAATTCCTGGCCCCAGGGTTTCCTCACCTATGTTTCTTTTGCCAAATAATTGCTTTTTAGGTCAGCTGGATATTATCACTTCTTTACATGCCAGGCATCTGGTGGTAATATGTAGCTTATTAATTAATGAAATCTAGTTGCCTCTCTAAGAGAGCCTCTAGAGAAGACATAAGACAGTTCCATGAGTGTTTTTTCACACATAGCCCCAAGGAGAATATTCACATGTTTATGCCTCTTAGAAGCTCTTTGAGAAGTGCACCTACATATTGAAATACAGTCCTTGATTCTGGTACCAAACACCAGTTTAGGCTGCCTTTTGCTTTTTGTTTCTAAACACTATGGAACTGTACACTAAATATCTGGGTTCTAATAAGAACTGAAAGCAATTTTGGACATATTTAGCAGTCAAAGTAGGAAACAGAACCTGAATCTTTCCCCTGTTCTATATGTTTAGCATCATAGTAGCTTGTTCTCATGGGTTGATCATCCTCCTCCAGAGTGGATCCTGTTTAATCTTTGCTTTCCTCAAGTCTCCGCAAGAACTTTGTCTTTGAAAATGTCAAAATGTGAGCATTAGGTCTTTGCAAGTGTTATATAAATAAATGGGATTTAAAACAAAAAAACTACTGCATCCCTGCCAATGAGTAGCTTTAGTACTGTTTGAAGACAAGACCTCTGGAACTCAGTATGTTTTTAACACTTGATATACCCTTGCAGTGTGCCTTTAGGCCACTTATCTAATCCCTCTGTGCTTCAGCATGTTTATCTATAATGAACTGTATTACGTATTAGTATAGTAATATATACATACATACTTCATAGAGTTCTTATGTGAATTAGTATGGTACAGAAAACATTTAGAGTGGTCCTAGCACAAAGTGCTACATAAAGTATAGGTGCGAAGATATTTCTCATAATTGTTTCTGTCATAGGAAGTTAGTACCTGATGCTTGATGACATATGTTGCCCAAGATTGCCCTGTAAAGAGTTTAGGTTTATTCCTTTTCTTCACTTATTTGTGGTAAAATATGCATAACAATTACCATCTTAACCATGTTAAAATGTAAAGTTTAGTGCTGTGGAATACGTCCACATTTTTGTGCAACCATCACCACCATCCATCCCCATAATACTTTTCACCTTGTAAACCTGAAATTCTATTCGCATTAAACAAAAACTCCTCATATTCCCTTCCCCCAGCCCCTGGCAACCACCAATCTACTTTCTGTCTTTTTTATTTTGACTACTCTGTATACTGCATGTAAACGGAATCATGCAGTATTTTTCTCTTTGTGATCATCTTATTTCACTTAGGATATCGTCTTCAAGGTTCATCCATGTTGTAGCATATTGCAGAATTTTCCTCCCTTTTAAGCTTGAATATATTCCTTTGTATGTATCTACCACGTTTTTCTTATTCATTCATTCATCAATGGACACTTAAGTTGCTCCCATGTTTTAGACATTGTGAATAATGCTGCTGTGAACACAAGTGTACAAATATTCCTTTGAGATCTGAATTTTCAATTATTTTAGGTATATACTTAGAAGTGGGGTTGCTGCATGATATGGTAAGTCGATGACTGTTTTCTGTTTTATTTTTAAATAGTAGCCATCCTAATGGTTGTGAGGTGGTATCTCACTGTGTTTTTGATTTGCATCTCCCTAATTATTAGTGATCTTGAGCATCTTTTCATGTGAATGTTGGTCATTCATTTATCTTCTTTGGAGAAATGTCTATTCCGAGTATTTAATTTATTTTTGAATTGGGTTGCTTATTTGTTGTTGACTTTTAAGAATTCTCTGTATATTCTGGATATTACTCCTCTATCAGATATATGATTTGTATATATTTACTCCTATGTCATGAGTTGTCTCTTTACTCTATGGATAGTTTCTTTTATTTGGAGTGCAGGGTTCTATTTCCCACTGTTGCTCCTGCAAGCTGCATGGAAACTGCTCCAGGATCATATGCACAGCTGCCTGCCAGATGGCTGGGGTTTGGGGAAGGGTAGCTGCTACCAGGCTAAGAGGTGAAATTGACCAAAATTAGTAATTTATTACCCAAGTCTTCGCCTGGTAGCTGCAAGCTTTCAGCAGACTCAAGAATTCCAAAAAAAATAGTTCTATCAAGCAGATTCTGCTATGAAATTGTTGTCTAGAAGGGGAGACAGATTTCTCACCAGTCCCACTCTGCCATCTTCCCAGATTCCTCTTTGGGTTTATTCTTAGTAGGTTTGTTATTTTTAGTGGTCAGCTCATTAGAATTAGGGATTATTTCTAATTTGCTCAACTATATTACTTTCTTAGGAAATTTAATTTACAAAACACTAAAAACATATGTTGCAATTATAGTGTACAAAAGGTTTCTAATCCATTTACTCAGAACAATATTTTTATTCTCTTATAAAACTTATCAGTCTATTTCATTTTGGAGTTAAGTATACATTTTTAACACCTTGACACTAAATAATTCCCTTCCAGATCTCAATATAAAATGCGAAATCTCAAGCTTCTTTCACAGTGAAATAGCAAATGTTTCGTAAAAGATTTTACAGCCTCAACATAGAAATCAAGACTATACAAGTGCTTATACATTACAGAGGATAGTGAGAAGGAAAATGTACAACTATAACTTAAAACTCAGGTTGTGAGCCAACACACACACAGTAATTGCATGATTGAGCATTTCAAATACTTAAATATTTACCTTAAATATATGTACATTTAAACTCAATTCAGTGTTTCTCTCCATTCCAAGAGGGGATAACCTCAAATCTATTCTAAAGAAATCCCCATATAGTATTATGTAGGCATTTAAATCAGAAGAAAGCCAAAAAAGTTTAAGAACTTCTGCTCCACTGAATACAATAGCACGTTCATCTCCCAGACCTTATTTAAAAAAGAGAAGTATATTTACTAGTCCTCCTTCATGGAAGCCAACATTCTGCCCATGGTTGGAAAATATACAGCACAGCCAAATCAGTTTTAGTCACTTAATTTTAAAATTTAGATTGTGAAAATTAATTGATCTTGACAAATTGCATTAATTTCAGTAATACAGTGATCTGAGTGAGTGATGAAGACAGCCAAACTGCAGGAGTAAAACTAAAGGAGGGTCCACTACCTTTAATTTTGTAAGTGTCTGTTCCTTTTTAGCAGTGAAGTGGCTGTCAAACTCAGGGCAGTGAAAATAAAAGGGAGCTCTCTCAATGATCTGTTAAAGAGTTTAAGGTAGATCCAGTTCCTTGCAAGTGTATTTCAAATGAAGTCAGGCAACTAGTTAGTACTCTTTCCTCTAATTCGCATCTCAGTAGAGTTTGAAATGGTTGCAGCATGATGCCTTCATTCCTATCAAGAGAAAAAGTGGAAGACAATCAGTATTAATTGATACAGGCACTGAAAGTAAACCAAGCAATGATGAAATATATCTATGGTCAGACATGGCTTACTTGCTTAGTTGTCTCATCCAGTAGTCCTGGGAAGATTATTGAGCTTTAGTATTCACAGTGTAGTGTGTGAAAAAATATTCTGAGAGTATATGAATTTTGTGGATTATATTGTATGACAAAAATATTCATTTCCAACAGCTACAAATTATCTATGCTCTTTTCAGAATGTCATGTATACAAAATCCAAAAAAAATTGCACTATATTATCACTTTTCCAGGCTCACTTGAGACAAAAAAAGAGAGATAAATGATGCAGCATATACAACTTTTCTCCCTCACCTTGCTCTTATATGCTATTACTGTATTATGATTGTTACATAATTTATGTTCTTCAAAATATGTATATGCATGTGTTCTCTGATCTATTTCCCTTCAAGTTTTCCCTGTATTAGTCAGTAGTCAAGAATAAATGACATATTTAGTAATGCCAAATCATATGTCCAAAAGGATGGAGAGAATATGTGTTTGGAGTTGATGAATAATGATTAATGGTGATTATGATGATTAAGAATAAATGATAGGTCCTGGATATTTTGGGGTTTTCACCCCTCCCATTTGTGTAACAGATGACAAATACAATGTACAGCTGCATTGCAATTAAATGCCTTTTCCTTTGTAGAATTAGAGCCCTTTTTGATACTGTTTAATATGCTGGGTCTATAAGGCAACTGTACACACAAATAATTCGATCTGTGATATTAATAGCTTCACCAAAATTATAAAAGATGATACCAGTCTAAATAATTTACAAAATCACAGAAAATATTCATGAAATGAGTAGTGCTTAAAATAAAAATATGATCAAAATTTAGTTAAACCATATAAATTTTACAAAAGAGTAAAATAATTTAGTTAATCAATATAAATTTTACAACAGAGTAAAATGTTCATTGTCAGAATGGGGCAGGTGGTATTCTGTTTTTCAGGTCAGGCATTTAGAAAAAGGCAGAAATGCCCATTATTGGTATTGATGATCTCCTAGAATTAGTTCTGTCAATGTGCCTATAGCTGGCACAAGAGAAATGGATTGAGAAATTTGTTGATTATATGTGGTCATTCTAAAATCCCATTTTTGGGCATTTTCTTCAGCAACACTTTAAGTTCCTGAAATACTTCATAAACCCCTGAAAGACTCATAAAATCTTTTTGGTTTGAAAAGTAATTTTCTGCATCCTGTCATTGAAAAATAAAAACTCTATTTTGTACAATATTATCTGTGAAATGTCAAAAATTTGCCATGTGTTTAACAGAGTTGAAATGTTCAGGAAGAAGATACCAGCTGTCAGCTTAGATGACTCACAGGGCAGGTAGTGATTGCTGTGCATGTATTGTTTTTGTTTCCACTCTAGACTGATTATTAGGCTATGTACCAGCAAACAGTCCTAATACCAATCCAGCTCACTTCCTGGAGACCTTTGAAACAGCTTATTTTTTAAATCAAATTCAATTATCTACATTTTTTGTTTTGCTAACATAATTGTCTCTTAACCTTGTCATGGATCAAGACCATGAATTAATGAATATTGCCCTGTTTATTTTAAATCCTCAGTACTTATCACATGGCAAACAGTATGCACTAAATAAATGCCTATTGAGTGGTGGTAATAAAGAATGAATAAATTATTATATTAATGCATCTAACTCATTTATTTCACTATAAAGAGTAATGGCAACACTTTTACTTAGCTTTCCTATATTGTTATGAAAACAATGTTAGTGAAAGCACCACAATTAGCATCTGCCCATTTGAAATATTGGATTATAAATAGGACAGTAAAAGCCATTACTTCAAAAGCCTTAGCCATTCATCCCATTTAATTTTTCTCTGCTTCAGTATTGTTTATGAAGCAAAACCTACATAAACCATGATAGACAATTCAGTCATAATTAAAATTGACCTTCTCTGTCTGCTGTCTATCATTTGATTCTGTTTTTGAAAAAAAGTCACCCAAAGCTTTTGTTTATCACATTGACTGAATGTCAAGGTCTCTGGTGATTATGACTCTCAGAGAAAAGCTTTAGCAGAAAAAAAATGTAGCACTTGACATACTTTAAAGTAAAACAATTACTATATTAAAATGTGTTTTTATTTTGAGCTCTGCAATATTTTAACTTTTTAGCAATTTATTTTATTCTCTGTACTTCAAAGATTAAGTAAACACAAGTATAATGGTAACTCAGGTTTCTCAATGAGAAACAAATACAAAAGGTAGAAAAACAATGATCATAAGAGGATAAATGACAATGGCATTGGGGTTAAAGCATCAGCCTTGAGTTCTATGATTAGCCAGTTGTGAGAGAGTCTGGTTGGTGACAAAAGTTGAGGAGAAGGAATAGTTAATTCTGTAAGACATGACATGTTTAGAAAAGGATAGTTGAAAGGATGTGTAAAAG
Organism: Carollia perspicillata; assembly: GCA_004027735.1. Classification (NCBI taxonomy): domain Eukaryota; kingdom Metazoa; phylum Chordata; class Mammalia; order Chiroptera; family Phyllostomidae; genus Carollia; species Carollia perspicillata. Next base: position 77,443 of record PVKM010000992.1, read on the forward strand.
AACCAGGTCTTTGAAAACTTCAGAGGTGTCCAACCAGTGGACAAGGATGGCTGTAAATGTGGCCCAACATAAACTCATAAATTTACTTAAAGCATGAGATTTTTTTTGTTTTTGTTAGTGTTCGTGTATTGAATGTGTGGCCCAAGACAACTCTTCTTATTCCAGTGTAGCCCAGAGACACCAAAAGGTTGGACACCCCTCTGATCAATTTCAAGATCTAGCTAGATTAAAAACTATGTGAATTTTCCCCAATTTGTATGCACACAGAACTAGTAGTGCATGTTAATAGAAAATGTGATTATATCTGTGCAAAAATAGAAAGTTCAAAAACCTTTAATATAGTATCTTAGGCTCTACATGACTTGATCCTTGTCTATATTTCCAGTTTAATCTCTCAACAACCCCCTCACTGTACATGCTCCTGTAATAAAGAACTCCTTTCAGATGACCAAACCCACATGTTGTCTCTTAATTTTGGACCTTTTCAGATTGTGCTCTTTAATGTCTAAAGAACTTCCCTCCCATATTCTCACTTCCTCAGGTGATTTCCAGTCACCTTCCATAACCTAACTTAGAAATCATTTTGAAAAGACTTGACTGACTACACTAAACCTATGTTTGTATATCCCTTCCATGTTCTCATATATCAATCCTGAGTTGATCATGTTACACTGCCATTCAAGACATGTGTTCTACTCTATGCCTCTTAAGTTCTGTGAAGGTGGAAGATACATCCAGTAACAAAATCCTTCTTGTAAACCATGGACTTTGGGTGATTATGATATGTCAATGTAGGTTCATTTAATTGAGGAGGTTATGCATGTGTGCAGGAAGGGATTATATAAGAAAGCTCTGTACACTTACCCACTTTGTTGTGAAACTAAACATGCTCTAAAAAAATAAAGTCTTAAATAAATCAATTAACCAAATATGTGTGGATCTATATTAGGATGCTGTATTCTGTTCCATGGATTTATGCTTCTATCTGTTCTACGATACATTTTCTTAATTAGTGTAACCTTGTATTAACTATTGGAATCAGATAAAATATGTTTACTGACTTTATTCTTTTTCAAAGAATGCCTTATTGCTCTTTTAATTTCTTTGAATTTTCATATAAATGTTTCAGTCAGCCTTGTTGATTTTGAGGGAAATTCTTGTGGGAATTTTGATTCTTGCTTTACTAGATTACTTGTCTCTATAGATCAGTTTTGTTATAATTGCCGTCTTAAACAATATTGAGTCTTTGAATCAAGGAACATGATATATCTCTCTTTACTTAGATAAGGTCTTCTTTGATTAGCATTATCAGTATTTTATGCTTTTTAGCATATGGATCTTGCATGTATTTTGTCCAATTCAAATCTAAGCATTTCAATTTTGGTGCCAATTTAAATGCTATTTTTCCCATAAATCTTTAAAAAAATAGAATATAATTAAATTAGCAGAAAATTTTCAAAGTTCAATATTCCTGTATAGCCTTCACCCAGTTCACTCTATTTTAACAACTAAGGAACCAACACTGTTACATTATTATTAACCAAAAATCCTACTTAATTAGTATTTCATTAATGTCCCTTGTCTTTTTCTGATCCCATCTAGATAGCACAATACGTTTAATTGTCAGGTCTCCTTAGGCCCTTCTGATCCACAACTATTTCTCACACTTTCCTTGGTTTTGGTGATCTTGAAATTTTGAGAAGCATTAGGTATTCTGTTGAATTCTTCTCAGTTAGCATTAGCCTGATATTTTTATCATGATTAGACTGGCATTGGTAGTTTTGGAAGAAGACCACAAAGATGAAGTGCTGTTCTCATCATGTTTTATCAGGAATAAATGTCATCAATGTGATTCATCACTGTTGATGTGGGCTCTAATCGACTACTGGAGATAGTGTTTGTCAGATTTCTCCACTGTAAAACTGCTTTGTAAATGGTATTTTTAAAATTAAATTTCCAATTTTTCATTACTAGCACAAAAAGCACTATTTATTTTTCTATACTGACCTTTTATCCTGTGACCTCGCTTATTAGTTCTTTTAGCCTTCTATAAATTCTGTTGGATATCTAAATGTAGAAATCATGTTGTCTGCAAATAAATAGTTTTATTTTTCATATCCAGCCTACATGCCATTTATGTTTGCATGTACACATGCATGTATACATGTATACACACATGTATGCATGTGTGTATGTGCTGCCTTATTGCATTGGCTAGGACCTAAAATAGTATGTTCAACAAGAGTGATGAGAATAAACACCATTGCCTTGGCATGTAATTATAATGTAATATTCAGTGTTTCATCATTATTATACTATTTGTAATTTTTAGATAATCTTTATCAGATAGAGGAAGTTCCTTTCTCTAGTTTTTATCATAAATGTATGTTTAATTTTGTCCTTTTTTGCATTTTTGAGAGTATTATATTGTTTTGCTTCTTTACTCTGTGGACATGGTGCATTGCATTGATTGTTTTAAACCAATGAGGGATGCTTTCTCAAATATTCTGCCCGGCTCATGGTCTTTCTCTTCCATACCTGGTGAAGTCTCTGGAGAAGTTTATTCAAGTATATGCCATCTCACTTTGTGTTAGCAGCTCTCTGGAGCTCTATAATTTCATGCCAGCTCATAGTCGGCCTTTAGTCAAATATTTCAGTTGAAGTCTTTTTAGCCACTTGTATGCCAAGCCTATCTTCATCCTGTGCTGTGTTATTGGTGGGTCAGTGGTCATGCCACATCTCACCATGGAAGTGTCTGTTCTTCCAAAGACTTCAGATTTGTTGATTGTTCTGTAACCTTGCATCTCTGATGGGTTCAAGAAAATATAGTTGTCACTGCTTTTCTCTCTTCGTTATTGTAAAAAAGAGAGCCTTTTCAGTATTCTGAATTCTAGGCAGAAGACAGTGGTCTTTGTGGTAAAAAAAAAAAAAGACTTACCTATAATAATAAAATGATATAAGGATGTCCCAGAGAAATTTCAATATAATTTATTTTTGAAGAGTAAAATATAACAATAATGTTGATTTAGACTCATATTCAGCATAGGTATGGTTAATTTTAAAATTTGTTCTGTGTAGCATATAGTCCAATGTTACAACCTAAGACTTGGATAATAATTGTATTTACATTTTAAAAACCATTCTCCTAGGTTGAAAATTAGAAATCCAAATGGTAATTAGTACTTTTGGCAGAGTAAATAAAAAACAAAATAGATATGAAGTTGTTTGAAGTTCAATAAATTAATACTGCTGACTGTTTTTCCTAAGTGTGAAACCAGTGAGTGCCACTCAGGGAATTTCACATTGCTTTTTTTATTAAGCATATGTAGTCTTTCCATAAAGGATCCAGCCATATACTATGAAAGTACATGGCTTTCAAGTACATGGCCATCAGCTGACCCATCGTATTTTTCCTAAATCTCATTAACAGTCTGAAATCTCTTCCCTTTCAAAGATGATTTTAGTTTTGGGAAAAAGCAGAAGCCACAGGGCACCAAATCTTGGCTGTAGAGGGACTGACTCACTTAGGGGATTTGATGTTTCACCAGAACACTCCACACAAGATGTGATGCATGAGAGGGCATGTTGTCATGATGAAGCTGCCAATCACCAGTTGCCCATAGCTGCAGCTTTCTGAATCATCCACATAGTTTTCATGGAGGAACGTTCAAGCTTAATACAAAGTTTGATTCAGATCCATTGCTCTACTTGCCCAGTCATTTTGAATGTGACAGTTACACAGTACACATGCTCACTCAGTGGTGTGTACCACCCTCACTGAGTAGTACATTCAAGTCATCCTTGTTCACCCATGTGCATTCCAGTCCACTCTCCTTGGATACCAGGTTACATTGACATCTCCCAAACTGCTCTCGTTTTGTTAACAGTGGTTGGACTTTCTCTGGACAGATCTCATATAACTAGTAAGAACAAATTAGATTTGTTGCCAAATTAGAAATGCGATTTAGATTTGTCTGTATTATGGAATTATATATGAATATACATTGTATACATATATTTATTATTTAATTAAATGCATATTTATTGAGCATCTAAAACAGGGGTGTCAAACTGACTTTCACCAGGGGCCACATCAGCCTTGCAGTTGCCTTCAAAGGGCTGCATGTAACTTTAGGACTGTGTAAATGTAACTACTCCTTAACTGTTAAGCGAGAGCTCTGTGCTGCCATCAGGTAGAAACGAGGTGCCAGGCTGGATAAAACAAGGTGGAGGGCAGGATTCGGCCCACAGGCCTTGTGTTTGCCACCTGTGATCTAAAATAATGCAGGCACTAATCTGTCAGTTATGGGAGAAACATTCTGTCAGACAATTAGGAGACCTGAGTTTGAGCTGTGATAGTATTCCTCTCTTTGTATCATCTTGAATAACTAACCTCTCAGGACGATGTTAGTGGGCATGAATTATAACAAGGATTACAGTTATATGGCCTTACCACTACATTCTACACAATCTATTTCACCCAGTGCTTATGATGAACTAAATAATTCACATATGATTATTCAACCTAAAGCAAGCTGGGTTATTTTATTTTATTTTTTTACCTTAAAAGGAATCAAAGAGCTAACAATAGTGTAAAGTTACCGGACTAAGATCTGGGTGAAGATGGAGACCCTGAGAAATACAGGGGGCATCAATGTTCTCTGTTATGTTGAGAGCATTTGCCAATCCAAAAGAAATAGCTGCAAGCTTGATATGTGTTTTATAGTGGCCTGGCAAGGTAAATGAACCAAGTGGAAGTCTATGGCCCAGTAAGAGTAGGAATCCCATGAATTTCCATACACCCACCCTACGCTTGGAGCTGTGATCCCAAAGAATCCTCACATTGGATTAAGGGTAAACCTGAAATAAATAAATGTTCACAGGAAATTCCATTCAGCTTCATGCTTCTGAAGGTGTCAAAAATCCTCAGTCCTTGAACTTAGATTAAGATGCTTCCTGATTGCTAGCATTTCTGAGATGTCTCATAGAAAGAAAAGGAAATCATATGTAAAGACAGACAATATATTGAACCAAAGTTATTTCTACAAGTAATTTTTAAAATACAATAAGCACAATTAAATGAAACAATTTAACAAGGGGATTAGGCTCACTGACAAGAATCAACAGAAATATTAGGCAAACAATTGCATGGACTTTAGTTTTGAGAAATATTAGTGAATGTTATGAAAAAATCTATTATGTTTATTATATTTCAGGATATAAAACAATAGATTAAAAATTTCATAAACATATATATAAAGATAAAACAGATTATTCTAAGAAGAATGAAATTAACAGAAGACTAAATATAGCTAGAGACAGAAGTAGTAAATTGGAAATTAGATTAGGAAAAGCTACAAAACCTAAGCAAGGAAAGTAAAAAAAAAATCAAAACACAGAAGAAATAGTAGTAGATGTGGAGGACAAAATGAGAAATTGCCTATTATAAATTTAATTAGAATATCAATAAGAGAAAGCATGGGAGAATGGAAAGAGTAATATTCGAAGGGATAGGTAAATGTTTTCCAGAGTAGATGGAAACTTCAGTTCTCAGATACAAGAATATCAAAGAATCTCAACCTAGAGAAATCAAAATATATTTACACATAGTCAACATCATGGTAGAATGAGAATATGAGGAATGAGAAAAATTAAAAGCAGCCAGAAAAAAGACAGTTTTCCTTCAAATAACATATACGCTACAGACCCATACCTGACTACAACTTTTCTTTCCTCTATGAGTTTCTTTTTCCTTCTTCTTTTATTTATTTATTATTTTAGAGAACATTTTTGTCAGGATTTGAAATAGAACAATGAAACTGAAAATTGTCTTTTAAGGTGCTGAAAGAAAATCATTAGTTTAGAATTATATTACCAGTCAAATAATAATGATAAATATCATAATCACAATAATCTTTTAATTGAAGCAAAATGGAGACTTTTTAGACACACCAACATTAAGTGTTGCCAGCCAGAGAATGATCAATAAGGATATCCTAAAGGATGCCCTTCATAGAGGGAAAATGATCCTGAAGCAAAAGAGAGGGATGAAAGAAGAAACACAATGAAAATAAAGTAGTTAATATGTAGATACAAAAATTAATTTTAGTATCAGTATATAAATATATATAAATGTATAAAATATGTTTTACATATGTCTGTAAAATATACACACATATTTTTATAATTTATAAATGTTTGAAATATATTTTCACACTTAATATAAATGTAAGAAACATGAAATGACACCATGGACTGATGACTCTGGTTGTTTAAACCTCTAAATTTGGGAGTAGTTTGATATGCAACAACAGATAACTAAAACAATTAGCATGCATTTATTACCAGCCACCCTTTTCTTTCTAAGCACAATTATTTTTAATGAGTTAGTATTCTATGGAAAATTTTAAAATTAACTTGAAGACATACAGAGCATTTATGGAAATAAAAATACACTCATTTATTGAGTATTCATTTTAATAAATGAAATATTACAGAAGGTCATAACAACCCCCTGTACATCCATGTACAACCACTTTTTCCTCCCTCCCCTTGTGAAGTAACTAATATCTTGTAATGCTGTTTATTATTCTTAATAATTTCCCATATGTTTGCTATTTATATAGTTGACCACTGAACAATATGGGAGTTAGGGCCCTGTAAATTTGAAAATCTGAGGATAACTTAACTCCACATTCACAAATTCCCAACTACAGATCGACAATATTGTTTTTGATCCATATTTGGTTGAATCAGTGCATGTGAAATTCCGATATATTGAAGGCCAGCTGTATGAGTTATTTATTGAAAAAGAATCTGCCTATCAGTCAACTCATGTAGTTCAAACAACTTGTGTTGTTCAGGAGTCTACTGTATGTTTTTTTCTTAAGCACAATAAACTATTTTATGAACATTTTATTTTCATACAGATGATATTTTACTACAGTTATCAAGAAGAAAACTTGAAGCAAACAAGAAGCAAACATCATTTTTTTGTGCAACATTAGTTTTTAGAGATTCATCTATATTGATACAAGTCACTTTGGCTAAATTATTTTATTCATTTTGGATTGTTTCCAGTTGTTTGTACTACAATGTTGCTTTAAATAGTCTTATATCTTATGCACCTAGGAGTGAAAATGCTGGGTTGTAGAATATGCACATATGCTTTTCGAGAGATTATTTTCAAATTGTTTATAAAAAACCACCACTATATTTTTAACACAATAGTCCCAACTTTCTTGAGATTCATTGAGCTTAAAATATAATTGTGGAGATATCCTGTCTTTATAATTTTCCTTTGACAAGGTCATTATGTAAGTTGTCTCATCTTAGCCTTTGACTTGAAATAATAAATATTACTATATATTATTTAATATATTTTACTTTATTAAATAATGTATTCATTATATAATATGCAAGGTCTGTCCAGAAAAAATCCAACCACTGTTAATATAATGAAAACAGTTTGCATAACATTGATGTGACCTGACAGCCAAGGAGAGTGGACTGGAATGTGCATGTGTGAACAATGAAGACTTCACTGTACTATTCAGTGGGGCAGTAGGCGCCATTGAGTGAGCAGGTGTACTGTGTGGCTGTCGCATTCAAAATGACTGAGGGAGGAAAGCAACAAATCTGCATCAAATTTGGCATTAAGCTTGAACATTCTTCTATGGAAACTGTTTGGATGATTCAGAAGGCTACAGCTATGGGCAACTGGTGATTGGCATTTTCATTATGACAACGCACCAGCTCATGCATCACAACTCACACAGGATTTTTTAGCAAAACATTATCATACAGGAGTCTCACCCTCCCTACAGCCTAGATTTGGCACCCTGCAATTTCTGGCTTTTCCCAAAACTAAAATAACTTTAGGAAGGGAAGAGATTTCATACTATCAATGAGATTCAGGAAAATATGACAGGCAGTAGAAGGTGATTGGGAGAACTGTGTGACGTCCCAAGGTGTCTACTTTGAAAGGGGGTTGAGGCATCATTGTCCTATGCACTATGATTCTTGTGTCTTGTATCTCCTTTAATAAATGTCTCTAATTTTCATATTATATGACTGGACAAACCTTGTATTTTATGTAATTATTTGTATTAGTAGGAGAGTAATGGTTCAGAGTATGGGAGCAAAGTAAAAAATGGTTGAAATTCATCTCATACACTTAAAATTTGGATTTCTTAGAGCAACAGGTTATTATTCTTCCTCCTCTTCTCTTTCTTCCTTTAAAAAATTCATAATCAAAAGCAAAAATAAAAATTTCAAACCTACTCATTTACTTCCCTGCCACCATATTTACCACCTGCTTATCCTTTTTTAAATCAGAAGATTAATCTTTTCTCCCTGCTTTCCTGTTTGTCCTTTAATGCAATTCTGATATTTTATATAACACTGACTTCTACAGTTCCTTGATAACTTAGTCTCTTTCTGCAGGACAGAACTCTAAAGAATACAAACAGAGGACCAGAAGATTTTAAAGTGGAGGTAAAAAGTTATTTCCCTACAATAATGGTGGAATACATTTATACATATCACATTATTGGTAATTCTCAGTCTACTACCAGAAACCAACAGCAAAATATTTACACTAGCAGTCTGAATTGTTGCCTGGAGTGCAGCATTTGTAAATATGTAATGAAAAAGGAAAAACAATCAGGCTCTAAATTGGGTTTCACGTCTGCTTTGATAATACCTTCTTCATACACAAGGCAGCACCTGAGCTCCAGTATTCTACCAATTTAGGTTCCTGACAGTAGGAAAAAATATAAACATGCAGTGAAGCATTCCTTGGCTCCAAATATTTACCCTTCTCTCTTACTGTTTCAGGAAGAATGCTCCCTAAAACTCCATAAACTTGAGCAGTTATATTTTGTATACCTTAATTCCAGACATCATTTGAAGAGCCCCTGCTTTGTATCAGCTAAAGTTTAAATCAAGTTCTTCAAATTGCAGAGAAAATTTAAGGGATTCAAAGATTTATATTTACACGAGAGCAGTGTATTCAATTATAGATGATCTTTAGTTTGAAACTAATAGTTTCAATGCCAGGTAGTAAAAGTGTGAAAGTTCCCCTAAGGATGAGCCCCCTGGGAGTTTTCATCGCTCGAGATTAGTCCCCAATCAGTCTACAAAGAATTATCAATTATGCTTTACATCTTCTTACAAATCTCAAGTTGTTGCTTCTGCTTCTGGCAAACTCAGATTCTCTGTGTTCATCTCTATTTCTAGTTTTTGGACCAGCAGATTGCCCTGTGACCTCAATTCTCTAATGGATCTCAGGTGAGTTGTTGATTTTCACTTTGTTCAACTTTTTGTTAGAACAGGTGTTCATGACTTTCTGGCTGTTTATATGTCAGACTGGTAACCAGAAGTCAACATAGTTTATAGGAACAACTTACTGTTTCAAACTGAATAACAAGGAATTGTCAATATTTTACAAAAAAATTGTCTCGGAAAAATAAATATATATATATATTTCTAATATGTAATATATATATAATTTATTAGTAGTCAATTTTGTAAAGAGCAAATATAACAATAATTAAATATATGATAGTTGCTTGGATCAAAATATATCAAAATCCTCATTTTAATTCACAAAACCTAGAATCCTTCAATTTTTGTTTTCGAGTCACCACTGTGAACTACACATAGACTAGATGTTCCACATTTGTTCATTTAACATGTGTTAATGCCCTGATTTTAAAAGTAGTTTGACTGTATTATTACAAATACCCTAGTGGAACAATATGACAATTTTTCACACAAGACATCAGTTAAAGTCTTTGCTCAAGTTATTTTTAGAAAATAGTTGTCTTGTTAGGGGCACAAAAATTCTGTGGCATTTAAAAATGCCTATGCAATTAATTACATGTACTTTATTACAATGTGGTGGATTTTAAAAACAAGTTATTTTAGTTGTACGGCAAATTGTGACTAGGGGTATCTTAGGTTGGGCTCCCTGGCAGCTAACTCTGAGTCAAGTTTTTAGCTTACAGGGTTTTTATGCTGGAGTGTCCTTGGAATGAAAAGCTGTGGTAGGGAGAAGAAAACAGGAGTGGAACGAATTTTGAAGCAGACCCATGAAGAGTCTCAGTCCATATACCTCAGACAAGGGTTTAATCTCCAAAATATACAAAGAACTTACACGACTCCACTCCAAGAAGACAAGCAACCCAATTAAAAAATGGGCAAAGGACTTGGACAGGCATTTCTCCAAGGAGGACATACAGGGGATTCAGAGACACATGAAAAGATGCTCAATATCGCTAGCCATCAGAGAAATGCAAATTAAAACCACAATGAGATATCACTTGACACCGGTCAGAATGGCCATCATAAACAAAGCAACAAACAAGTGTTGGAGAGG
>PVKM010000993.1:0-87601 GCA_004027735.1 Carollia perspicillata
GAGGAGTGGAGAAATGGAGACAACTGTACTTGAACAATAATTTTAAAAAATTAGCTCTTTGTACATGTAACATTGACTAGAGGTAAAGTTCATGAAAATTGAGTTCATGAATGTTAAAGAATGTTTATTTTTGCCTGCATTGGCTCACATTCACTTAATGTCTTCCTGTTAAAAATTATTTTACATTAAAATTCTGAGGGTGTTTTGGTGTAATATCTCCTTACTATCTTAGTTTAACCATCCAACTTCTAGCCCTGGGATATAGCCCTTCCTATTGCTTATTATTCAATATGTCATTATAACAGATCATTTCCCCCTATTAATTCAATTAAAAACATTTTTATTAAAAAATATACGTCATATGTCAATTACACCTCAATAAAAATTACCCTCAAAATCTAAATTTAAGATGATAAGTTCTTCCCAAAACAAGATTGACTCAATTTAGGTGCTCCTAGTTTGGAAACCCAGCTTGTTACTTGCTCTCAAAGGTGACCTCAGAGACAGAGGGACCATGTCATTACTGAGAACCTGGCATATTGTCTGGTGCATGACAAGCCATGAGTACATGCAGAAGGAATAAAATCTGGAGGGACACTACCCCTAAAGGGACTTAAACAATCACTGTCTTTTTTGTTGTTGTTCCAGTATAGTTGTCTCCATTTCCCCACCACCACTTCCACCCACCCCAGCTATCCCCACCTCCCACCCTCGATCCTAACCCCCTTTGGATGTGTCCATGTATTCTTTATTCATGTTCCTTGACAACACTTCCTTCTTTCCCCAGCCTGTTACCCGTACCCACCTCCCCTCTGGTTACTGTCAGTTTTGAACAATCACTTTTTGAAAAAAGTACACATGTACTTTGACACAAACACACACGTGAAAAAGTATCACTGCTAATGTATATGTTTAAGTGTTGTTATTCTAATCAGCAAGTTCAGGAATGACATTTCAAACTTCTCTCAAATAATTAGGTCAGAGCTTGGCAATGGTAATTTCTTAAAATTGTAGGAAATGTGTGATCTATTCGTATTATAAATCTAAGGTCTTTGGAATAAGGAGAGTTATAACTTGCATAGAATAAACATTAGTCACAGCAAGCTAACACTCCAGTTTCTCTGATATAACTGGTGAAAGTGGCACAGTGTTGTGGTTAAGAATCTGGAGCCAAAGTACACAGGTTCAAATCTGGATTCCACCATTAACAAGGTGTGTGACCCACCATGGGTAACTTTAACCCTTGTGTGCATCAATTTCCTCAAGTGTAAGTGAGAATGATGAGACAATAGTTGCTTCCTCAAAGAAGTGTGAGAATTGAATGATATGGCAGATAATTAACACTGCATAAATATACATTCTTTAAATTGCTATCATTACTTGGAGTAGTTCTCTGAAATGTTCATTATGGCTTTTGGCAAAAGCATGTATACTGGGTTGAAATTAGAATTTCTCAGAAAGGAAAGAGAATGGACAACAAAGTTCAGTGATGTAGCTTTCCTCTCTAGGACATGGGTCTTACCTAACAACAGCTCTCCTCCATTCCCAAGAAGATCTTCTTGTAAGAGAACAAACCAGGTAGTTTGTCAATCAGACAACCAAGCACCAGAAGCAGCAATCTGCCAGGGATCTGCCCTGAGGGCAGCAGAGGTGTCTGGAATGTGTCTGGCCATGCCCCAATTGTTGCTCCAGGGCAGCAGGAGTAGCTGTATAGCATAGCTATCCTTGCTCTTGATTGTGCTGGGCTCTCCCATGTGCAGTCTGGCATCTCTACACCTGCCAAGAAGAGTATGAAAGGACCCCCGAACTCCCTCGGTGGTGGGTCATAGAGTCTGCTGCTTGCTTTCCTTCCAGTGTCAAACACCAAGACCTAGCATCATAAATGAGAAAAAAAATCAATAGCATGGAGCATGGTGCTAGCAAGGCCAAGTCTGAGTCTTCAGATCACAAATGCTTTAATTAGCTTTGCATGAATTGACAGATTGTTCCACAGACCCTGCCAGCCTTGTTGCAAGGGTGTTCAGGATAACTATTACCATTGCCAGAGAGACCATTTGAAGTTCAGACTCAGGACCACCATCGCTAAAGGAAAGTGGACCAATGACAGTATGATGTGGGCTTCTATTTATCTGCAGTATATAACAGCTGTCTGTCCTATACCTTATGACTGGCACACTTTGCATTAGTCTTTTCACTCTAAATATATTGAGTACCTGTTACATAAAAAGCACTATGCTACTCTCTCTATAGCTGCAAAATTATGTAAGACACAGTGAAGAGGAAAGGGGAGGGCAGAGAGAGGAAAGCAGAGAAGAGCAGATGGGGCAAGAGGAGGCAGGAAGAGGAAGAGGAAGGAAGAGGAGAAGGAAAGTTTACTATCTTAATGAATCCCAACTGCTGAGGGGCTTTTTAAAAACATACGAGTAAGGAGCATTATACACATTCACACATGACAAAGAAAGAAGCTTAGAGAATTTAAAGAAGAAAATGATGACTACGCACAAAACTTTCAATAATTATTTTTTCACCTGTTGGAACTTGAAATGATGATAGAAAGTAATCTGGACTGGAGTCAGAAGCTGCCCATTCTGGTCAGCCCTGTAATGATTATCTGGGTGATTTTGGGCAAGTTACAGGATGACCCTGCCCTCTGTTCCTTAGCCCATAAATGGTGGGTTGTACTATAAGTCTACAGAGACTTTCACTCATCCACAGTAATGGGTTCAAACAAATTAGTCTGACTGCCATAGGCAAAGCCTGCACTATGCACTTCACCCATTGCCACCATTGCCTATTATCTTGTACCCTGACACTTCCCACTTTGGTTACCTTCCTAAAACCACTTAAGTTTGCAACCTCTGTATAGTCTAAATCTTTCCACATCCCACAGCTTAGCAGACTGACTCCAAATGACAGATTTTTTCCAACACTTATATGAAAAATTCATTTGCAGCTTTCAGATCTTGAAATACTGGCTTTGTTCTGAATGGAGCACCTGAAATAATTTAATGTCCATGGTATATCCAAAGGCTTAATTCCCTGTGCTAATCCACCTAATAGGCAGCTCTTTGAAGTGGCATATAAGTCAGCCCAATTTCTAACAGACATCCAAGGAATTGGGTTAGATAAAAATAGGGGTTTAAAGAAAGGTGAGTATTTGATCTCACGGTATAAAACTGGCTCAGAACTACACCATCTTTGTGTTGAGTACTGGCCTGAGCTTTCTGTGGATAGTGAAGAAATTCTTGGAGTGGTAATAATGTAGCATTCAATCAGACAAATTGGATCTGTGGCATTCTCAGGTGAACATACAGTTTCCCACATGGTATTTTTAGAATTATTATACAAGATAAATAACAGACAGAAAAAGAGTCAACTGTTAGAACACCCTGCCTCTTTCTTCCTTTGTTCTCTTCTTTCCTTCGAAGAAAGAGAGGAACTTTGTTCACCAATGAAAGAAAGTCACCAGTAGAAAGTTCAGGTGCTATCTCTGAGGGCCCCCCAGGCCACCATCTCACTCTCAGTGGCAAGGCAATACCCGGCACTCTCTCCCCTGCTGGTAACCCTGTCTAGTAGGCTGACTTCCAGCTGCAAGGTCAGACGCCTGTCCCTCCAGATACCTAGAACCTGTTAGCCACACCTGGACCAGGTGTCACTTCATGTTTGCAGTCTGACTGGTATTACATGTGGCTGCAGGAGCAGGCCGATGCAGATGAGGGTACTTAGCACTTCAAGGAACTGAGGCCTTTTTAAACCTTGGGAGTAGGGAGAAATGAAGGGAGAAAAACAAAGTGTACAAGAGCTCAGATACTCAGAAACAGCCAAGCACTTGTCCAAGGCAAGGAATGGGTACGGCTGAGGTAGCCTGCAGTAGTCCTTGCTGGTGAGGGAAATGCCAGTCACATCACTCAGCCTCAGAAACACAGTCCTTTAGAAAGAGAAAAGATGAAGAGCTGATAACTTTGTTATGAGTGGTAGTGAGCACAACACTGAGGAGGAGTTCAGAGCCCATAGGGCCCAGGTGGCTCAGAGCTCTCTTGCAGAAGACTCACAAGGTTCTTGGCTCTGAACTGCCCATATGCCCCTGCACAGCATCCCTGTAATTCTCTGATTCTCAGACAGCTCTTTTCTCTCTCCATTTACCTCTGTCCTCTCAGATAGGCACACAAGCATGGAGGCTCTGTGAATCTTCACACAAGCAATTTGATTTCCTTTTAAAGAGAAGACAACATGGGGAGTTCATTTCAGGGAGAGATGACCTTTGAGAAAGAAAGTATTTAAACAATAACCATGCTGGATTTGTGCTGTGATTAAAAGGTGAAGAATGTTTTTAAAATCTTTAATAAGAAATTCTTAGTATACATCAACAGCACCACTCCACACCAGGTGTATGCATGAAAGCCAAAGGAAGTGTGACCATCTAGAGGTCTGTCACTGGTCTCAAACACCTGCATATTTGCCCATCCAAACAACTGACCAATTGGTTTAGTTTTTATCTGAGCACTTGCTACCATGAAAATAAAACATAAAATAAACTGTAGGAAAATTATATGTTCAATTACTAAATTAATTTTTCTCATTGACTATTTTTATATTTCTAACTACAGATAGAAGCAAAATAATCTGTATCTTCTTGAGAAAGAAAAATTTTCAATTTTTTCCTCAGAACTTTGTTTATCAGAAAATAGAAATAACTAAAATTTTCAGAACTACTATGATGATATATCTTTGCTCTGCCTGAGTTTATACTAAATAATCAACAAGGAAAAATTAATTGAGCACTTGAATATATAATTTTCCTATAGTTTGCTTTGTGCTTTATTTTTATGATATCAAATGCTCAAATAAAAATTAAGCCAATTGGTCAATTGTTTGGATGGACAAACATACAGACAGGTGTTTGACACCAGTGACAAACTTCCAGATTGTCACACTTCCTTCTGATTTCAGGCACATGCCTGGCATGGGGCAGTGTCCTCAATTTATACTAAGTGTGGTAGATGTGTGCTAATTCACCTCAAATTCAAAAGGTGTATCTCTTGTGTTTCAAACAAAATTTTCAGAATTGAGAACAGTATGGATACTATCCTTTAAAATATTTTAAAATCATCATGTGAGATTTTAGCAGTAAAAATAATTTGTGTGGCATCTCAAAATGTATACTGAGAGTCAAATGAGTACAAACTAAAAATCTTCATCATTATCAAGTAATGTTTTGTTTTATCCCTTGATATCTAATACCATGGTGTTAGCCTATGCTTATACAACAAATATATTATTGGCTTCAAAAACACTTTAAAAGGATTTTGATTGCAACAAGATTATTTCAAACTTTCCAGGACCTAAGAGTATGGGGCATTTGTTAATAACAAAAGTACAGCCCTTGACTGAATTTCCAAGCTGCTGTTATCACAATGTTATTATTAGATGAATTCAAGAAACACAAAAACATTGTATGCATTTAAATTTCTGATTTAAGAAATAAAATTATTTGAATAATTAAGTGTAGATTAATTAAATGAAAGAAAAATCAAAGTTTCAATTATAAACTATACTCTTCATCAAATTCTTTACCAAAAAAAGTTTTAAGTCAATGAGTACTGATTGAGTTGGCCAAAGAGTTTGTTTGTTTGCTTTTCCATTACATTACTCTAGTAGTGCTTAGTTAACTCTAACGTAATTTGAAACAATTTTGTTATATTGTATTGTGACAGTTGTAATATTAGCATGCATAAAAAAATTTACCAAAATTGGTGAATTTTTGTGTAGCCATTTTAATGTTGAAAAGGGAAGAAAATGTAACATTTTCAGCATATTATCCTTTATTATTTCAAGAAAGGTAAAAATGCAACTGATACACACACAAAAAAAATGTGCAGTGTATATAGTAGCTCCTGTGACTGATTGAATGTGTCAAAAGTGGTTTGTGAGGTTTCATGCTGGAGATTTCTCACTGGACAATTCTCCACAGTTGGATAGACTGGTTAAAATTGATGGTCATCAAATCGATACATTGAGAATACTCAACATTATTCCACATGGGAGATAGCCAACATACTCAAAATATTCAAATCAATAAAGTTATTGGTGAAAATGGAGAATGTGTCTTTTATTTTATGGAGAAAACTAAATGGGCTTTTGGCTAACTCAACAGGTATTTAAACAAATTATAAAAATCCATCTGCCCTATATCTCATATCCAGAGTTGAAATCTTATATACCATTCTGCCCTGGGGGCACAGTAATATATATATATTTAAGATCAAGGTGTATTATAGTCTGATTTTGCTGAATTTTTTATTAGAGGTGGTCCATTTGCTTTACAGACAATAACCTAAAGCAAACAAACTTTTACTTACCATAACCTTTCTTTTGTTTAAAATAAAAAGTGTTCTGCACCTGCTTGCTCCCCACACCCAGAGCTCCTTATCAGTAATTCTGTTCTGAAGGATGAGAGACCCCTAGGTGGGTGGAGGTAAGAACCAAACACACAGGAGAGGCCAGTGTTCTGTGCCAATCGCTATGCACTTGTTAATGAGGCTGACATGTTTGGACGAAGCAACCCAATTTGCATTTGTCACCAGAGAGAGACATTAGCAGTGTGAATACTGAGAGGGACAGATGTGCCCCAGCAGGACTGCCACCTCAGACAGCCTGCTGTTCTGCCAACACCAGGGAGGCTGCCAGCCCAGGGGACACCCCTTTGCCTCTGAGGAGCCCATGGTACTACTGCCAGACACATCAAAAGAAAAGAGAGACATATGTTCTTCCTCAAGGCCCTGGGGTCTTGACTAATGGGTAAGGAGCAAATTGGCCAGTGCCCTATTATGTGCTAACTCCAAAATCCTAAGGGATTGTTTGTTGTCTGTTAAGTATGATGCCCTCACCTTTTCTAACTCTCCACCCACCCACCTCTTCTGTGTTCTCGAGAGAAGCAAAGATTTTACCAGATTTGATTTTTGAGTTGTTGTGTGCTGCTTTATTGGTGTCATCCAATTGTCATTCATTAACTTTTGGTTCTTTCAAATCTCTGAAAACAATAACAGCCCAATTTAGTACAGTTTAGAGGGTCTGGTTTTATTCATTAGTAGATGGAAATCATACTGGTTTAATATAGGATTTTCTCTATAAGTATATTTTAATTATAAGATTTTTACATTAGACTAAATCAAAATTCTCATTTTGTAAAAATTTTATGCAACCTAGTGGTGTAAGACAGGGAGGGTGAGCACATTTTTTTTCTGTAAAGAGCCCATAATAAATTGTTAGGCTTTGGGTGTCTCCTTCACAGCCACTCCCCTCTGCCAGTGCTGGTGAAAGCCACCACAAATGACAGCTACCAAATGAGTGGTCTGGACCGGAAAAACAACAAAACTTCATTTACAGAAACAGGCAGTGGGTCAGCTTTGTCCCACAGGCTACAGTCTAATCATCTCTGTTTAAAGATTCTTTATCTATCTATCTATCTATCTATCTATCTATCTATCTATCTATCTATCATCTATCATCTATCTACCTATCTAGGGTGGGAGGGAAAGAGGGAAATGTTGACTGAGTGCCTCTTACAGGTGCCCCAACCAGGGACCCAACCCACAACCCAGGCATGTGCCCTGATTAGGAATCGAACTGGTGACCTTTTGCTTCAGTTCATCCAGCTGAGCCACACTGGTTAGAGCTGTTTCCCTCTGTTTAAAACAAAGTCACTCTGAAACTAAATAACCGGGTTTCAGAATTTTCTCCTGGTTTGCAGCGAGCAGAAAGGCAGGAGTATAAAAGCCAAACATCCAGAGCCTGACACTGGCCATTTCTCTCACAGCTCAACAACCTTAGTGGGTCTCTTTACCTCTCTGGGCCTGGACAATGAGGCTAGGGCTTACTCTCAGGCACCAACATGCTATCAGGATTACATGGCATGATGTTTTACAAGCTTGGTGGATTGAAGCAAACAGTAAACACACAATAAATATTAGTCTCTCCAAACACTCTGCAAGATTTGTCACTGCTCCCTACTCTTCTATCTTGAAACCCTCCACTCCCCACATTCTCCTGAGTCCCCTGCTCCAACCACCCTGTCTCAATCTCTTTTTAGTTAATTCCTTTTTTCCATTCTGAACAACTATCTGTGAGTGTCCTGAAAGGTTCTGGCCTCAGCTCTCCTCTCTTTGGGTGATGATACAGTTGGGGGGGACAGTGAATCTTTTCCTCTACCCTCTTAGTTCAGTAACTGGAGTCTCGTTAATTAAACTGATAAAAAGAAACAGATTAGCAAGAGAAAAGACAAATTTTTATTGATAAACATATGCAGGGATTCACAGTAAGACGTTTTGGATTCAGGGCTTAAATACCAACTTATAGGAGAAAAGGAAGGAAAGAACAATACTCATGGGAGAATATATGACTTCTTACTAGAGCAAGGAGGAGAAAATGGAAAAACAAATGACTTTTGAGAAACATAGAGGCCCTCAGAAGAAGAGATGGGAGATATATGTCATTGCTTCTGTATATAACACAATGTGGGAACTTACCAAATCCTACCCTGTGCCCTGTTATATGGATCTTTTCCTCTCATCTGAGTGAAATCTGTTTAAGGTAAGAATTGCTCTCTTCCATGTTGGGGCCCCTGGTCTGCTGGTGGTGACCTGCTAACAGCAAGCACCACAGAGACATGTTTTATATCAGCAGTTTCTGGGCCAATGTTAGACATGGGTGACACATGCTAGACAAATTTGAATGTGTTACTTCTCAAGAAGAGAGGGAATAGATCACAGTGGGGACAGCTGGATCAATTACCAGCTCTGTCTTGTAAAACTGGTGATTTCTGGGCAAGTTCTTTTTCTGTTCTGCACGTTTATTTATTCCCCTATAAAACAAGGATAATGGTAGAATTTACTCTGACCCGAGGTCATCCTTAGGACTTCACTCACAGCAGCCTCCTGCTTTCTCTCCATGCATGCTGATGATAACCTGCAAAGGTAAAGATGAAATTCTTGATATATAACTTGTAGGAGTGGTGAAAACTGGAAAGAAGAGGCAAGAAAGCATGAATTTTGATAACCTTTGGATGCCCCTGCCAGACTACCTGTAGCAATATCTGTTTATTCAAGAGAAACAGATCAAGGTTGTATTTAAGTTCAAAAAAGGATATATAATTTCATTCTCTGAAGTAGGATTTGTGTAAGCTATGAGGTTCTTGATTCCCCAGTTGGCTTCCTGGCACTCATGATCAGTGCACTGTGGGGAGTACAGACAGCAAAGGGTCCCCAAAGCTGCCAGGTCTCTCTTATTTGTAGGCCTGTGTTTGGGAGATCCTGGGACCTGTTTCTTTTAGACAGGTTGGGGAGGGTGAAGTTGTGATGAGGACATCAGCTAAACAAAGATGCATTGCCGAGAACCCCCTGCCACCTGCTTGAGATGGGCCCAGCTCAGGAAAGCAGTCAGTAAATGTTGTGTAGTGTGATTGTCAGGAAAATATCTGGGAAATCCCAGAAAACTTGTCTTTTCCTTACTTTCCCATAAACAAGGAGAGACTATCTACAGGGAGACCCCACCCCAGGACTTCTAACTGTAGTCGCATGCCATCAGGAAGAGAGGTCTTTGTCAGAGAAATTTGAAGGAAAATTTTCTTTTAGATAGGTTTTCACTGTATGAAAATATTTGATGGGAAAAAAGTTATTTGGAGAACTTTCTGAAGAATATAGAGCATTTCACAGGTGTCTGTGTCTTAAAACCCTGCCTCAAACCTTGATATATTCTTTGTAGAGTGGGCACAGTCTTAGGTTTGATGGATCTCTTTGGTGTATAAAGAGTTGAAGCCTGTCCTGTAAAAGGGAAAACAGAGGCAACGAGGAACAGCCCGAGTAATCTGCTTGAGCCCTCTGATATTGCTTCTTCTGTTGAAATAAATTTTACCCACGAGTCTGGAAGGTTACAAATGAAAGAACTATATGAGGTAATCAGGCTTCATCACATCATCTCCTCTCATCACCTAGATACTAGTAGACTCAAACACAAAGCTATTTAGGGGGGACTAATAAGCAATGATAATATTGGTCACTGACTCTGGTGAAATCTCTTTGGCATGTGGAGCAAATAAAATATCAGTACTCACCCTTAAAGAAAATTTGACTTAATCAGAGAATCAGGACTAACCAACACAAGAAGAGCAAAGCATAATAAAACTTAAATACTTTGATTTTCTGAGAAATGAAATACTATATTTAATGTAAAAATTCACACACTAAGTAAAATAAACTTTTTACTTCCTTTATTATTGTAGAATAAATAGGATGATACCTACTTTTGACCTTTTACTCTAAACATTATGTAACCTAGCTACTTTGGGATGTCTTACAATGTTGTCCTGGCAATTTGTTCTATCTCCTGACTCCTCCTTGCAAACAAAATAGCATTGAAATTTTAGCCTGATTTTTTCTTCTTTTTTGATTTATGCCTATTCTAATTAAATATGCATAAATAAAATTAAAATTTAGTCAGACAATCAAAAAATTAAAAATAAAAATAAACAAAACTTAAATACTCTGCAAGTAGAGGTGAGTGAACATCATTGAGTGTCTATATAAGCAAGTCACTAGAGGTGATAAGAAGGAAGCTGAGGAATATCAACCCAAACCCTGGTGGTGTAGCTCAGTTGGTTGGAGCATCGTCCCACTACACCAAGGATGTGGGTCCAATCCTCAGTCCGGCAGGGCACCTGCAAGAGTCAACCAATGAATGTTTAAATAAGTGAAACAACAAATCAATGTTTCTCTCTCTCTCTCTAAAATCAAACAATAATTTTTTCTCATTAAGAAGTATCAATCCAGACTCCTCTGAAAGGGAGGAAATAGTCCTGATGGTTTCCCAGGTTTATGGAGCAACTGCTCTGGGACTTGGACACCTGAGAAGTTGAAAGAGTTCAAGACAAGTGGACTCTGCTTTAAAATAATAATGTATGAAAATTCAGGTATAAAAAAAGATAAGTTAATGAATATTCATTCAACAAGGAACTTTCCATCTAAATAAGCATGAAGGACAGAATCAATTCAAAAAACCTTGAGTACATTTAAACTATGACCGAATTTGCATAAATTTGGATCATAATCTTTAAGTAAATCCATCTATTCACATGTATAAATTACAAATATTGTTTTTGCATATGTTATTTTTAACAAACATAAGAAATCTTACATAAGATGATAACCTTCCTTCTTAAGTTGTTTTGGTGTGTTTGTATGTGAGTGGAAGAGCAACTGAATAAACCTAGCTTTCATAAGTATAAATTTAAATATTAGGGAGTCATATTTGACCATGAATTCAGTTATTATTATTGTTGTGAAAGGTCTATTTCAACTCTTGGAAGGCAAGAAAACTATAAAACACAATTTCTGTAAAATAAAGTGTCTCTTTCTATGTTTTTTTTCCCTCTAAGCAGCCAAGAAAGAAGTCAAAAGATTTGGCATTCCCTCTACTTACTTCCTTTTTTTCCTGAAAATATTCAAAGGAAAATCTTAAGCTAAAATAGTTGTAAATGGCATAGCTCACAAAGAAGTCATCCCTTTCTTTTACTGGCATGAAAGTCAATCTATCCCAATAGCAATCTGGAGGAAAAATGAAACAAGTCAGCTGCCTAAGGAGACATGTCTATGGTTTTGTCCACAAGTGAAGAAAAATAATGAGGTAGGTAATCAACCAACAGCTCAGTTTCTGCAAATACTCCAGTATGTTATCATCAATGAAATTGCATGACTTAAATAAGTTAAATTGATCATGGCTTCATTCCCTCTCTGACTGTAAAAATTTAACCTTGATATTAAATGATTCCTTAACACATTACTCTACCCTAGAAAATTCAAGTTGGAACTGAGCAGAACCCATTTTTACTGAACACTTTCAGCTCCCCAATGAACTGAGAACTTAGTTTCACATCAGTAGCTTTAAGAATGGCAAGAATTTAGCATAATAATAATTTGGTTCAAGGAAAAAAGAAAAAGAGAAAGAACTCATTGGCACAGACAACATGCATGGAGATTATGGGAGAGGAAGGTGAAGGGAGGTGGAAGAGGGTATGGGAGGATAAATGGTGATGGAAAAAATACAATAATATATATAAATAATAATAATTAATTTTTTGGTGTTAACACTCTGACCTAAACCTGAAATAAAGGACCCCAACTAATTTTGAAGCTCAAATAATGCCCAGAAATATATAGTTTCTCAAACGTAGGAACTGAGGTTCTCCTCAGATATAGGAAAAAGATAAATTATTTTCTAAGTATAATAGTTACATTTGTAGAGAGATGGAATTCCCAGCATTCCACTTTCCTGGCATGCTCTTGCTCAGGGGAATACATCTCCTATCTGATGTGGCCTCTGGGTGTGTGTGTGTGTGTGTGTGTGTGTGTGTGTGTGTGTGTGTGTGTTTATACTACCTATATAAGTTCTCCTGCTATTTTACATTTTCTACTTAATATGATATGATTGACAACCTTGACTCCTTTTGGGGTGTAAAAAACTGTAGCTTCAGTTGAAGTCACAGGTAGCAATATTATGGCACAGCAGTCAAACAGAAACATTAGCCCTGAGGTAATCTTGTTCAAAAATGCCTGAAGGATAGAAATGTGGCATCCCTTTTTCTGGGCATATAGCATTAGTATTCAGGAGTAAAATTTTATGCTTTACTTGAAGACATCAATAGATTACAGTCAATGGTTCTCTTTGGCAATTGCTTGCTTATAAGCGATTTACTGAGAGGCAACAGCCTACTAAGAAAATTCACCTGTCCTGAGAAAGATATACATTACAGATAAAAGATTAATTCTGCCACTTTCCAATGCTATCTAACATTCCTATAGCATTGAATCTGACTAACACCCTTTGATTTTCAATTCCATGTATTCCTGCCAATTTTCTAATTTCTAAGGGGAAAGCATATTAAACAGGTATAATGTAACCAGTGGAACTCATTGGTGTTGCTTTGTTAAATGTAAGTGGATTGGGATCTCATATTTCTCTGTAAATCACTACACACAACAACAACAAAAAAAGAATAGTTTAAGCTTTATGGGCAAAGCAGCTGAAAAAAATAAGTGAAGACAGCTAATTCTTAGGAGCAATCATAATTTAGAATCCATTAATGCTTAAGTCATGGGCTTTTACTAACTAAACACTGCAATTTATGAAGAGAAATATATATATATACATATATATGTTTTTTCATGGCATTTTTTGAATATCTTTTAGTTTATTTGGAAGATGGTTGGTTTTTGTGTTTGCCTATTTGTTTAGAAAGAAAATGAAATCCAACTGCAATTCCCAGGTTACAACTATGAAAGTAAAATTCTGTGTTGCATTAACTCCATTTTCTATCTTGACAAGTTTAGAGATTTTTTACAGATCAAAGAAGAAAAAAGTGGCAAAATAATGTCCTCATTAAAACTGAGTTAGAATAAGGTTATATAAATTATCAAAAGAAATTTTCATTTAAGAGTCAAAGTAGCCCATGGAGTAAAACCAAGCCCTTATTTCCTGGAGCAGAGGGGTACACATGCCAAGCAGCAAGAAGTCTTGGAATGCAGAAAACCCAAGGCCCAACACAGCCTCATTTGGGGGGATTCGGGGTAAGGACAGCTGCTCCAATTGTGAGATGCAAAACTAAAAATGGATTTAAAATTTTCACCAGGACATAGATGAAACCATGAAATCAACAGTTGTCTAACCTCTACTTTCAAGCACAAATAAGCTGTTTAAAAATAAACTTTCCTTAGTTTATTTGCATATGCTAACTTGCCCATCCTAATTTGTGGGAAGCTTTATCTACTGTCAGGACTCAAAGAACAACAGACGGGATAGAGAATAGCTACCATATTTTCTTGTGCCCTGAGTCCTGACTCTCAACCTTGATTCTCATCTATTCAGTAATGTCCAACTGTGATTATTTCTGGAGACTTTTCCCTTGCTGTTTACTCCTCTGGAAAATCAAGGTTGCTAGCAGGTAAGTTTGACAAATGTTAGCTTATGGACTAACAGGAAATGAATGCAAACAATATCTATTTTCTCTCAAAGGTCATAAAGTTCATGAAATATGCTTGGACCAGTTTAGTTTTACATGCTTTAAGAAATAATGCTGAGCCTACCAGGCACTAGATTTCTGAGTCCCTGTATAGGGCCCTCAGGAGTGGGCACTGGAACAGGGCATCCAGTGGGAGCAGAGCAAGCCATGGCAGTGCTCGAGGGGAAAAAGAAAGTGGGAAGGTAAGCACCCCACCATTGTTCCATGTTATAGTTTTGCTACTGGACTCTTCCCTCCCTTTCCCTACCCCATCAGGATGACACGAGACTTTGAAAGAAGACAATGCATACAGGTTATATTGTATCAGTTTGGGACAGACAGAGAGAGAAGGATCAGGGTGAGAGAGAAATATCAATGGGTTGCCTCCTGCATGTGCCCCAACTGGGGATCTAACCCACACCTGGAAACCCTCTCAAGACAGTGCAGTGACTTGGGACATTTACTGACATATCCCTGGACCCAGTGCTGATAGAAGCCAGTTTTGGAGAGCAGTTTGGCCCACCTTGGGAACAGCCAAGACCAAAGGAATCAGCCACAAACTGTGGATTGCTTGTAGCTTTGAAAAGGCCATCGATGGTCAGATGTGAACAGCACCTGAAATTCACTACACCGGACTCAGACATCTGAGTGGCATCCAAAGGGATAAACCAGCAGGCAAGCACCAAACTCTGCTGAGACCTATCCACTTGGGTTCTTTTTTCATTATTTTTGCTATTTATTCCTTTTATAGCCTTTTTATTATTTTTAATATTTTTTCTTTTTCTTTTATTGTTGGTGCTTTATTTTTTCTTTCATATCTCCTATTTTACTCTTACTTTTGATTTCTCCATTGTTCTCTTCCTGGCATCTTTTATTATTTGTTACTTTTTCTGTGTTGCTTTTCCCCATTTTCCTCTTTCAATTCATTACTAGTATTAGTTCTTTTCACCTTTCTCCTCTCACAATCACTTTTCTTCCTTTTGGTCATCTCATACTTTTTTTTTTCTTTTCCTCTTTCTCTACTATTCCATTTCTCTTTTTACTTTTACTTTTCCTTGCTCTCTTGTCATTGATATTTCTGTTGTGTAGGGGAGGGGATTGCTTGTTTTGGTATTGTTTTGGGGCTGTTTTGCTTTGTTCTGCCAGCACCTGTACAATACAACAGTATACAATACAATAATATACAATACATGGTGGGGGTTAAGCATCTTAGTGAGCCAGCCAAAGGAGAGTCCCACCAACAAATGAGCCAATAACAAGCAGGACCAAAACACAATAGGAGAGTCCACATAACCCCAAAAAAGGACATTCCTAGAGCAACCAGGAGATCAAAGAGTCTACATGATGGGGTCCCACAGTCCAAACACATAAGGCCACTACACAAGAGTGAGAATCAAAGCAACTCCATCTAAAACAAAGAGCCAACTAAAATGAGGAGACAAAAAAACAACCCCCAAAAGAAAAGAAAGGTAGAATCTCTAGAAAAAGAGCTAGGTAATATCAAGGCAAGAAATTTATCAGACATACAGTTCAAAATAATGTTATAAGAATGCTCTGGGAATTTAGTGAGAACAGCAGGGAACTTAGTGGTGACTACATTACCATGAAAAAAAAAAAACCATAGAAACCTTGAATAAGAACCAGTTGGAAATGAAAAATGAAGTATATAAAAAATGAATGCTCTAGAAAGAATTAAAAGTAGGCTAGATAAAGCAAAGGACCAAATCAGAGAGTTGGAAGATGAGGTACAAAAAGAACACCCTGAAAAGAACAACAAAACAGAAGAAGACTCAAGAAGAATGAGGATGATTTAAGGGAGCTTTGGAACAACATGAAATGTAGCAATATTCACATCATAGGAATACCAGCAGAAAAAAGGGAGCAAAAGATAGAAAACCTGTTTGATGAAAAAAAATGACAGATAACTTCCCTAATTTGGTGAGGGAAAGAGTCAGACAAGTTCAGGAAGCACAGAAAGTCCCAATCAAGATGAACACAAAGAGGTCCACACCAAGACATATCACAATTAAAATGGCAAAATTTAAAGACAAAGAGAAAACCTTAAAGTCAGCAAGAGAGAATCAGCTAGTTACCTACAAAGAAAATGCAGTGAAGCTATCCACTGACTTCTCAACAGACACACTATAAGCCAGAAGGGACTGGCATGAAATATTCTAAGTAATGAAGAGGAAAGAGCTGCAACAAAGACTACTCTATCCAGCAAGGCTCTCATTTAAAATATAAAGGTGAAATAGTTTCTCAGACTATAAAAAGAAGACTAAAGGAGTACATTTCCACCAAACCAGCATTGCAAGAGATGCTAAAGGTACTGCATTAAGAAGGAGGAGAGGGAGGGAGGGAGGGAGAGAGAGAGAGCGAGAGCGAGCACTATAAAAGGAAAAATGACAATTAATAATTAGTATCTATCAATAATAACTTTAAATGTAAATAGATTAAATGTTCCAATCGAAAGGCATAGGGTAGCTGAGTGGATAAGAAAACATAACCTGTGTTCATGCTCTCTACAAGAGCCCCAGCTAGAACAAAAGATTTACAAAGTCTGAAAGTGAAAGAATAGAAAAATATTCCATATAAATGGACATAAAAAAAGTTGGGGTAGCAATACTTCTATAAGAACAGACTTCACAAAACAGACTTCAAAACTAAGGGCATAACAAGAGAACAAGGAAGCTCACTACATAATACTTAAGCTAGCAGTCCAACAAGAGGATATAACCGTTATAAACATATATGCACCTAACATAGGAACATGCAAATATATAAGAAAAATCTTGGAGGACTACAAAAATGAAATAGAGAGCAACACACTTATAGTAGGGGATTTTAACACCCCACTGTCAACAATGGACAGCTCTTCCAGGCAAAACAAACCAGCATAAAGCATTAAACAACACACTAGATCAAATGGACTTAATTAATATTTACAAAACATTTCCCCTGAAGAAGCAAATTATACATACTTCTCAAATGCACATAGATCATTTTCAAATATAGATCACATGGTAGGACACAAAACAAGCCTTAAACTTTTCAAGAAAATTGAAATCATATCAAGTACTTTCTTGGATTACAATGGTTCAAAACTAAAACCAACCTCAAGGGAAAAAATACCCAAAACATTTAATACATGGAGGCTGAATAACATGTTATTAAATAATGAATGAGCTAACTGTAAGATTAAGGGAGAAATAAAAAAGTAGCTAGAAAAATTGAAAATTAACACAAAACATCCCAAAACTTATGGGACACAGCAATGGCAGTCCTGAAAAGGAAGTATGTAGCATTACAAGCCTTTATAAAGGTGACAGAAAAATCTCAAATAAACAATCTAATCCTATACCTAAAAAAAACTAGAGAAACAACAACAAACAAAGCCCAAACAAGTAGAGGAAAGGAAATAATCAAGATCAGAGCAAAATTAAATGACATAAAGACTGAAAAAACAATTCAAAGGATCATTGAATCCAGGAGCTTGTTCTTTGAAAAAATAAACAAAATTGACAAACCCTTAACCAGCATCATCAAGAAAAAAAAGAGGACACAAATAAATAAAATCAGAAATGAAAGAGAAGTAACAACAGATACCACATAAATAAAAGGTTTATAAGAAACTACTATGAACTATATGCCAAGTAATTGTACAAATCAGGTAAAATGGGTAAATTTCTAGAAACATACAAACTTCCCAAATTGAATCAGGAAGAAGCAGAAAACCTGAATAGACCAATAACAAGTTGTGAAATTGAAGCAGTCATTAAAAACACACACACAAAAAAAAAAAACTCTGGCAAACAAAAACCTCTGGACTAGATAGGTTCACAGGCAAATTTCAGCAAACATTCAAAGAAGAACTAACACCTCTATTCTTCAAACTATTCCAAAAAAACTCAAGAAGAGGAAAGACTCTCAAACTCTTTTCATAAGGCCAGTATTATCAGAATTCCAAAACAAAGTAAAGACACAACTAAGAAAAAACACTATAGGTCAATATCTCTGATGATCAAAGATGCTAGAATCCTCAACAAAATACTAGCAAACTGGATCCAGCAATACATTAAAATATATCATACACTATCATCAAGTAGGATTTATTTCAAGGATGCAAGGATGGTACAATATTCACAAATCAATAAATCTGAACATCACATAAGTAAAAGGAAAGATAAAAATCACATGATCATATCAGAAGATGCAAAAAAAGCATTTGATAAAATCTAGCACCCATTTATGATAAAAACACTCAGCAATGAGGGAATACAGAGCACATACCTCAACATAATAAAGTCCATATATGACAAATCCACTGCCAGCATCATACTCAAGGGGCAAAAACTTTAAGCATTACCTTTAATATCAGGAATATGACAGGGATGTCCATTTTCACCTCTCTTATTTAATGTAGTACTGGAAGTCCAAGCCATAGCAACCAGACAAGAAGAATAAATAAAAGGCATCCAAATTGGAAAGAATGAAGTAAAACCATCATTATTTGCAGAGGACATGATAGTGTACATAGAAAACCCTATAGGCTCTACAAAAAAAAAAAAAAACTACTCAACCTAATAAGCATGTTCAGCAAAGTAGTGGGATACAAGGTCAATATTCAGAAATCAAGGGCATTTTGTTCACCAACAATGAACTATCAGAAAGAAAAACTAAGAAAAAATCCCACTTACTATAACAGAAAATATAGTACCTAGGAGTAAATTTAACCAAGGAGGTAAGAGACCTGTACTCAGAAAACTATAGAACACTAAAGAAAGAAATTGAGGAATATACAAATAAATAGAAGCATGGACTGTGTTATAGATTGGAAGAACAAACATCATTAAAATGTCCATACTACCCAAAGCAATCTACAGATTCAACACAATTCCTATTAAAATACCCATGGCATACTTCACAGATCAAGAAGAAATATTCAAAAAAATTATACTAAAAAAGACCCTGAATAATCTCATCAATCTTACAAAAGAAGAACAAAGTTGGAGGGATCACAATACCTGATATCAAACAAACTATAAGGCTACTGTAATCAAAACAGTATGGTACTGGCTTAAGAACAGACACATAAATCAATGGAACAGAATAGAGGGCTCAGAAATAAACCCATTTCTCTCTGGTCAATTAGTATTTGACAAAGGGGACACAAGCATACAATGGAGTAAAAATACCTTCTTCAATAAATGGTTCTGGAAGAACTGGACTGGTACGTGCACAAAAATGAAACTAGACCACCAATATACACCACACACCAGAATAAACTCAAAATGGATAAAAGATCTATACATAAGTTGAGATACCATAAAAATCCTACTAGAAAACCTATGCAGGAAAATTTCAGATATCTCACGTAGCAATATTTTTGCCGATATATCTCCTAGAGGAAGGAAAATAAAGGGAAAAACAAATAAATGGGACTACAGCAAATTTAAAAAACTTCTTCATGGCTAAAGAAATTATCATCAAAATGAAATAAAACCAACTGTGTGGGAGACCATATTTACCAATGATACACCGGACAAGGGTTTAATCTTCAAAATATATAAAGAACTCATACAACTGAACACCAGGAAGACAAATAACCCAATTAAAAATGGGCAAAGGACTTGAATAGACACTTCTCTAAGGAGGACATACAGATGGCTCACAGACATATGAAAAGATGCCCAACATCATTAGCCATCATAGAGATGCAAATTAAAATCACAATGAGATATCATCTCACACCTTCCAAAATAGCCATCATTAATAAATGAACAAACAGCAAGTGCTGGCAAGGATGTCGAGAGGGGAACCCTAGTGCACAACTGGTGGGAATGCAGACTGGTGCAGCCACTGCTGAAAACAGTATGGAATTTCTTTTTGAAACTAAAAGCAGAACTACCTTTTGACTCAGTGATTCTACTGCTGGAAATATACCCTAAGAATCCCTAAATACTAACTCAAAATAATTTATATACCCCTATGTTCATAGCAGTTCTATTTACAATAGTCAAGATTTGGAAACAGCCTAAGTGATCATCAGTAGAGGAGTGGGTCAAAAAACTGTGGTACATTTACACAATGGAATACTATGCTGCAGAAAAAAAGAAGGGATTCCTGCCTTTTTGGGACAGCATGGTTGGAACTGGAGAATATCATGCTATGTGGATAAATGAGGTGGTAAAAGACAAATATCATATGATGTCATTTGTAATAGGATTTTGATGACAAAATAAACTAATGAGCAAAATAGAACCAGAGGCATGGAATCATGGAATGTATTGACAGCTGTAAGAGGGAGGGAGGTGGGTACTGAATGAAAGAAGGTGGAATATTTAGTCAAAAAACATACATGAAGAACCCATGGACATAGAAAACATTGTGGGGATTGACTATAGAAATGGGAGGCAGGCTGGGGAGAAGGGGGGAAAATGGGACATCTGTAACAGCATAAACAATAAAAAAGAAAGAAAGAATGTTTTCATCATTAACTGACAGATAAATTACTACAGCCTAAAAGATGCCGATAAATGAACCTGAGGAGCTAACAGAGAGATGACCATTGTCTGGTGTAGTAGTCATGATCTTATCATCTATTGGTATTAACTTAGAGGGATGCAAAATTGTATAACCTTGCACCACAGACTTGTAAAGCCTATTCCAGGCTGATTCAGCCTGAAATTATATTCCTAATTGCATGTCTTTACCTCTCTAATTAGCAGAATAATTCTTCTTTGACTTTGGTACTTATCCAGCAACATAGCATTAGGAATTAATTCATGGTTTGTATAAAGCATGGTTCCTCAGGATTACATGATCATCCATTCCCCAGAGTAAATCCTTGTGTGCCCAACTCTACACACTGCCCCCAATCCTCTTGCTGTACTTCATAATTTAATATTCAGTATCCAAATCCAGGGGTAGAAAAATTCCTCATAGAAAAAATGAATAAAGTTCCTATATCATTTCATTTCAAAATTTGTGTCTATTATATATTAAATACATTTATTATTGCCTGAAGATGTCAGCTGACAAACCAGATCACACACAGTAGCTAACATAACACATTGAGTCACCTGAATACCACAGTGACAGATACAGGCTGAGATCCATTTTTCATAGTCATTTAATATAAAAGTATTTTTAATTTTCAAGCACAAGTTCACAATTCTATCAATCCTTCCAAAACATCCAGCTGTCTCACACACTTCTCACCTAAAACTTGAAAGTTTCATTTTGTTCCTACAACTTTATTTCAGTATTATCATCCGAATGTTTTCCACTTGTGTTACTCTTTTTACCAAACTACTTCAGAAGCATAATTCCAGCAATTCCCACAAATGCCCCTTTTAACAAAGTCTAACATTAACAATGTATGATGAAAAATAAGTGGAAAAGGACATTTTGCAGTGCAGGATTTCTGATTTTTATTGTTTATTCCTCTACTGGCTAATTTGTGAAATTCTATAATCCACAATGGGTTCACTGTCATTAGTGCTAATTAGTGGGATTCTACTGTACTAGTAAATCAACATTACTCAAACACAGTGCATGAAGATAAAGGTTATAATACATCCCCTGCCTACGAATTTTTTTTAATTAGATCATTTTCACCACTGCAGTCCTGATTTCCACTCACAAGAATTTGATGTAGATCCCATTCTACAGCTAGGTTTGTACAGAGAAAGCATGCATTTTTAATTATGGTATATTCATTCTAGTCTCTGTACATACTCAGTACAGGGAAGGAAGGGACTCAGAGCAGGAAGTCACTGTTGGTCTCACACCACCCATTACACCGAGGTAGGAGCTGAGTATAAAGAAGCTTGCTCAAAGTCCAGTTGGAACTCAGGACTTTTCATACCCAGACCCTGTCCAACTCTTTCCAGCACCATCCAACTGGCCACCCACATCAAAAGTGTGAACACGCAACTGCACTAAAATGTTGTTTCATATGCTATAATATAGCCATGATCCTCCTGCTGATTCATTCATTTCCAATCTTCCTTTACATTTAATGCTGCCCATATCCATACCTTTAATGCTGCCCATCTGCTAAGTCTGCGCTCTCTCTGCCCCTTTTAGTGTTTAGCTTTGAACTATAGTGCTTCCTGTTTATATGACGTGTGTGTGTGTGTGTTTTCTCATGAGAACATTCAGCCGATTAAATTAGATGTCCTAGTTGGTATGTACCTCAGCTCTTTTAAGACATTTATCTGACCTGGGATCCATTTATTGAACAGTATACCTTTCTTTCAACCTCACATCATCATTTAATTACAATGGACTAAAATGGTTTCTTGGCCACTTGGCACAATGAGAGGTTATGTGGCCACTGACCCACATCTCTAAAGCTGTTTTTCAGCTCCTTTGCACAGCCTGGCTCTCTAGTTGGCCAATAATGGCCCATAGCTAATCAGTGAAAATGCTTTTTTACTGTATAGTTATTTTGTAATAAATAACATTCAACCATCACTTGTAAGACCTGGTGTATCTCTGACTTTTTACAAGAGGATGGGTGTCAGAGGAAAGTCCTAGATCACAATTATAGCGAATCATCCAGTGTCACGATCATAGGCAAGAGGCCAGTAGGACTTTCTCTCCAGAGAATCCCCCCAGAAAGAGAAGAGTTTTCCCTTTGAAGTGGGAAGGGAAAGTTTCTAGGTCATCTTCCAAGGTGCTTTTAAGTTCCATGACTCTGATTTCCTCAGCAGTTGCTTTGAGGTGTAATTTCTCCTAAATTTTTGTGATTTTGTAACTGAATGTATGTTTATATGCATGAATAAGTATTCAATGCATCTATACATAGTATCCTGAAAAATATTGAGTGTAATGTTAGCATCCCCATACTACACAAAGGGTACTCAAAATCTTACTAATAAGCACATTGGCATTCTTCAGTACCCTGTAGTCCAGGATAGAGAAACTGGTTTCTGTTAAGGCTAGACAAATTTAAAAAGACTTCAAGATTGCATTTGGACGAGTACCCTCAAGTTCAGCTTTTTATTCAAATTCTGTCCAAATTTCTGTAGGCTGCTGAGTTGGTCTGAAGTAAGGGATTACTGTGTAAATATTATAAGTCTTAATATGTCTTTTCATCTGCTGCTTTTCCTATCAGATTATAAAATAAACTTTGAAGTGGCTTAGTTAAGTGAGAAAGTGTTGGGAGATATACCCCAAAGCCAAATAGAATGGAAAAACTGTTACAAAATGGGTCACATTGGGTTTGAAGCTAAGCATATCATAGTAGATATACTATATATTATATTGTATCATGAGATAAATATGTTTTTTCCAACTATTTTATATTGAGGAAGCCCAAACTGTATTTGTAGAAGGGAGTCTTTGATTTGAGACAGGTTGTAATGAGTTTTAAAGTCTTGTCTGAAACTTTTCTGCTTCTTTGTTTTGTTTTGTTTTTGTTTGTTTGTGATATTTTATTGTTTATGCTACTGTTGTTCCAATTTTCCTCCTTTACCCCCCTCCACTCAGCCCCTCCACTTCTATAGGCAATACTCACACCATTGCTCATGTCCATGGGTCAGGCATATTTCAAAGTTTCATCAGAAACTTTTAAAATGTGACTTCTATTGAAAATCATGATTCTGTGCGTGTGCGTGTGTGTGCGTGCGTGTGTGTGTGTGCATGCGTGTGTGTGTGTGTGTGTGTTGTGTTTAGAAGGGTGTCGTCTCCTTGGAGGATCTGTTGTATCTATTCATCATGGTTTTTCACATAGCAATATTCTATTTTATGGGGAATATTTAATAAACTAGAAAGATTAGAAAGCTACATGACAAAGAGAGACACCTTTAGTGTTCTTATACCACATTTTTTAAAGTTACAGGCTTAGGCTTTATTTACAGAAATAATGGCCAAGGCCTTATTTTGGCAATGGCAATGCTATAAATATAATATCCCAAACATTTATCTATCACTGTACATCATTTAGCTCTCTTCTAGTTTCAGGAAGTGAGTCATATCATTAGACACCAACTGTAAGTCATACCATTATAAACAATGTCATATAGAAAAATTCATGCACTGAAACTGAATACACAGGTAAAGCAAACTCTCATGGTATAATCAGCATCAAATTCTCCCTGGTGACTTGTGTAAATTCCAAAATTAGTATTGACTTCACCTGCTTTATGAACAACAACTAAAAACACAGACAGCTGGTTGTAAAGATTCAAAACAAGGTGACAATTAGTAATTACTATGTTATTTCTAAGCAGGAAGTTCACAGAAAAGATCTGAGGATGCTATAAGTGTTTAGCAATAAGGTTCCTTTCATTTTAAGTCATGAAAAGAGTCATTGATGATTGCCCCGTGAAAACTGAAACTGTTCATTTCATGGCCAAGGAAGACATCACTCCTATTCCAAATTTCCTGCAGAAAGGAGCAAAAAGAAAGCATTGCAAATAGAAAACTTTATGTATAAGTGTACACAGGAGGCTGGATTTCTAAAAGGTGAATATTTTTAATTTTCTAAAAGGGTATATCAAATGCAACTATTATGCGTAATATATGAATATTTTAATTTTTCTAAGGATTTACCAGTTCCAACTATTATATGTAACATATGGCTCACTAGATTTGCGACCCTGTGTTTTTTGCTGTGCAGAAATATGACAAGTAAATGCTTACTGAACCATCTCTATCATTGTGCTACTGTAAATATTTGTCCATCAATGTATGTTCCAGTGGAAGATACTGTTTCAGCAAGGTGAGCTAGGAAAGTGATCCTCAACAAGGGTCAATTATACATTCCTCCCCACCCCCATGAGATACTTGGCCATATCTGGAGACATTTTCATTTTTAATGACTGTGAGGGAGAAGAGAGGACACAAGCATGTTAGTGGGAAGACACCAGGGATGCTCCTGAACATCTTCTAAGGCACAGAACAGTTCCTACAACAAAGAGTTATCTGGTCCAAAATTTCAGGAATATCAAATTTGAGAAACCCTAAATTAGGATGAACAGAGATAGTTGCCAGTGTCTGTTAATAATTTCCCAAGTGTCATTAGTCTGAAAGTCTACCACCGATGGGTTCAAAGATAACATTCTAACATCTCACCAGTGGGGAACCCCATGGTAACTCTGATTACTCCTTACAGTAGGGTGCAGCTGGATAGAAATTTGCCTGAAGCAGAAATCCTTTATTCTCTCCATATTTATCATCATCATCATTACTTTTTTACTTTGGTTCACAGATGTTTCTTTAGTGCTCTGGGATCCTTTTTAAACTGCACACTTATTAATTTGGTTGCCGGAGAACTTAGTTCTTCACCTGCTGAATCCTCCCTGTACCCTAGGGCTAGAGGCATCACACATAAAGACTTGCCTGGTCCACCTTCCATCACTAGGAAACATTTTTAACCTCTAGCATCTTTAAGTGGGACCACTGAATAGCCAGTACAATTTTGGCTTTTATCCAAGTGAAAGGAACTCACTGCTCCCAAGTCCATTTACTCATCCAGTCTAAGGAGAATTGTTTGGATTCTAACATGCGCTCTCACAACATCCCATTTATGGCTGTGACAAAGAACTAAGCAATTAATCAGACATCTCTTCTAACAATACTGACCTGCCAGCATTCAGATACTTTAATTAAAATCACAGCACAATATATGCCAGGGGTAACAGCCTAGCAGTGTCTCCACAAAACAGAAAAGCTGCTCTCCCTACAAGTCCTGAAGCAAACACATAGTACTGACCACCCTGGAGTGAGGTCTTTAATGAGAAGGAAAGGAAGTCTTCAGGGCCAGTTTGTGCATGCTGCTGCCCACCTACGAAAATAAGTTATGTTTATATAATGCTCATTCAGAGGCTTTAACACAAAAGGATATGCCCAATAGAGAGATTTTTCTTTTTTCTTCTCTTCCTCTTTCTTTCTTTCTTTCTTTCTTTCTTTCTTTCTTTCTTTCTTTCTTTCTTTCTTTCTTTCTTTCTTCTTTCTTTCCTTCCTTCTTTCTTTTTCTTTTTTGAAAGTTAACACAAACAAGGAATAGCCATATTATACCCAGCAGCATTAGGCTTAATTCATCTCTGCTGCTTCAAAAAATGTCAGTGCAACTTTGAGATTTAAAAATTTTAAATATCAGTAAGCACAGAAAAGCTGGATTTTTTTCTTCCAATGTTAACTCATCCTTGTGACAGGTTTTAGCCTCTTTGGGGTGCCTGCTACCCAATTGTTCTGCCTTTTTTGTTGTTACATTGTAATATCAAGATTTTAAAATCATAAGCATACATTGCATTTGGAGTTAGATTATTTTGGGGAGTTTGGAAAGATTGTCATCCACTTATTATGCTCACACTTATTTTTTGCTAAGGCGATGTATAATTTTACTAAAACACGTCAGCATTCTTGGAAATGTATATAAATCCCACCATTCTCTTCCTGGGTTATAGCACTTCCACATTTAACACTCACCTTCATTGCCTCTATTTTAAGTAGTAATATGGATATGTTAATATATAACACAGTATATTACTTTTCAACTTAAACCAAGCTAACTTAAAATGCCTCTGACTCCTCATGCCCTATGGTCATTGTCTTACAATTCAAGCTTAAGTATTATTTTCTTTCTTGTTTCCTGC
Source organism: Carollia perspicillata (assembly GCA_004027735.1). NCBI lineage: Eukaryota > Metazoa > Chordata > Mammalia > Chiroptera > Phyllostomidae > Carollia > Carollia perspicillata. The sequence goes on from PVKM010000993.1 coordinate 26,656, forward strand.
TAAAATTCAGTAACAAATTCTTCACACAAAATATTTTTAAAGAGTTAGTCTTATTCACAAATGTTCCTCTAGAGCACCTGCCCAACAGTGTTAATATCAGTCTTCCTGTCACCCAATATTTCCAACTGACTTTCAAAATTCCATGTGCTTTTTTTCTAGGAGTCCAAATCCTTAATGCTTTTATTTCTGTTTCTCCCTCAAGTTGCCCTCAGAGCTGGTGACTTTTGTGGATTTTACTGTGAAGTGTTTTCACAGCTTATCTTTCTTTCCACATGTGGCTCATAGCTGTTTGGGGCACTGTGGACAGTTGCCCACATCCCTCAGCACCTCTGTGGGATCTCTGTTCCTCTGCCCCAGCTGCCTTCCCAAGCTCAGAGCTCAGGGCTCTGGCCTCCTTTCACTTCAGGAAGCAAGCCTCCTCTCACTGTTTATCCATGCTTCCCTCAGGACACTGCACATGGTGAACTTCCTTCTCCACTCAGCAGCCCATTACACTCTCTCTTTTTCATATCCTGCCCCCTTTCAAGTTTGTATTGTCGTTCCTTTGAAGAACGCTGATACTTCCCACAATGGTTTTCAAGTTGGACATATGAGACCTTCATTTCCCTCCTCTCCTTCTCTATTTCCTTTCTATGTTTATTAAAATAATGCCCCCCACAACATACACACACATGGACTTCAAATCAGCTTCAGAGAGGATGAAAACTGTTTTTTCAATACATTGGCCTGATTATCATGCAAGACCATAGACAATCTCAACAGAGAAGACATGGAGCCTGTTGGAAGCAGCCAAACAGAATTTATTTATTTTTAAAGAAATTCAGAATATTATAAAAACTGCTTGACACAGAAAATTATTCTCTTATCCAAAGTTTGGTTTTTCTCTTACCCTTTTCATTATTTCTTCATAATTCTCTTTAGCCTGTTTCATAAAATGTTATCTAGAGGTTAGATGTAACTGTAAGGATTCTCCAGAGACACAAAACCAATAGGACATATATAGAGACAAAGAGTAATTTACCTTAAAGGAATTGCTTCATGACATTGTGGAGGCTTGGTAAATCCCAGATATGCAGGGTAGGCCACCAGACTGGACAGCCAGGGGAGAGTTGCCACCCAATCCCAAGAACTTCTGATGGCAGAATTCCTTCTTGTTCAGAAAAGGTCAGATTTTGTTCTATTAAGGCCTTCCACTGATTTGGTGAGGCCCGACCACATTATGGAGATAATCAGCTTTAATCAAAGTCCACTAATTTAGGTATTCATCTCATCCAAAGAGACCATCAAAGAAATTTCCAGAATAATGTTTTATCAAATATCTGGATACCATCGCCCAGCCTCGGTGACACATAAAATTAATCATTGGGATTACCAAACTGTGTTCTATAAAACACTAGTCTTTTGGACTAAACACTGGATTAAACTGATTTTTCTCTCAGGTATTTGTTTTTATTATTAAAGGGAACAGAATGAATGTGAATATGTGCTGAATACTCTCCTAGATATCTGGAGCTCAATAGTCACTGTCTCATTTAATTCTTATGACAACTTAATGAAATAGATACCATAACCAGAATTCTTGATGTAACAATGTTTTATACAAAAAGATTTATTAATTTATATATATATTACTTTTTTTCAACCTCACACTTTAAGAAAAAAGACTCAAACTCTTCATTAGAGTCTTTGCTGCCCTGGCTGGTGTGGCTCAGTGGATTGAGTGCTGGATTGCTAACCAAAGAGTTGCTGGTTCAATTTCTAGTCTAGGTACATGCCTGGGTTTCAGGCCAGGTCCCCAGTAGGGGGCATGTGAGAGGCAACCACACATTGATCTTTCTCTCCCTCTATCCCTTCCTTCCCCACTCTCTAAAAACAAATAAATAAAATCTTTCTAAAAAAAAAACAAAGTCTTTGCCATCATTGGACAAGCCAGCTTTGAATCATCTAAATCCATCTAACTCTAAATGTCAGCTATATTTACATTTAATTTACTTATAATTTATTAGATATATAGCAATTTCAACCCACAGAATATCAGGAGTTTTTTTTTCTATTTTATCTATCCAATAAGACTGCATTTATCTTACATTTTGTAAAATGTGATTTAAAAGTTCTTAAGCTTAAGAAGTAATAGAAAGTCCTTTGCTTACCTCTATAAGCATCCAAAGCCCAAACTGACTAAATTGGTTTCAGACTATAAAGTTTTCACTAAATGGTACTTCGTTGGAATGGTACTTTATTGGAATAAAAAAAAATGACTGAGGGATCACCCAGTAGAAAAAAAAGTTAGCAAAGAGTAAATATAAGACAACTTCCTTTTTTTGTCTTTTGAGTGATAGCTTGGTGATGATGAGAAAGGAGGAAGGATTTTGCCTTACTCTCTGGCACACATGTGATAGATTCAATCAAAGTCATATACAGTTTATTTGATACTGGGACAATACACCCTTTAGCCTTGAGGGTCACCAGAGGTAAAGCAATGCTCATGCATTCCAAGGCAGCAGTAGAGAGGTAGGAAGAAAAGCACAAGAAAATTATGGTAAAGGAAAGGGAAGGAGGTAAAATAATAGCAAAGTCCCCTTATGTTGGTGCAAGTAGATGATAAACTCTTCAAGGTCAAAGGCACAGCTGCCATTTTTCAATTATCTAAAACAGAGTTCCAGAAACTATGGCTGTAAGTCACATCTGGCCCACTGATGATTTTTGTCCATTAGAGCCAGCCATTAAAAGTGCCCATCTGCAGAGACAGATTCCACACTCTGCCAGGGCCTCTTCACAGACTCTTGTAAACATACCTCACATCCATTCAGCAGTGATTTTTGTAAATGTCATACTGACTTTTCTCTTGTACTTGTTTCTCCACATCTTAATCAGGATGACTACTGAGGAAATTATCTTTATATTACTTTGATATCCTCAAAGGAAAAAAGAAGATTACATTAAGCAAGACAAAAACAAGTTTGACCTACAAGAGATGTTTTTAAGAGAAAGTGTCAAAGTTTACTGAAGAATGGGAGAAAACATAAAACCCTAGGATAGAGTCAGGCACAGACATGATAAGAGCCACTGAGGAGGTGTGACATATGAAACAAAGTGTTTATAGTTCTGAGACCCCCTTCCTGGTCTGTAAAATGGGGTCAATAATATCTACCTTCCACCTTCTGATGTTCTTATGAGGATTAAAAAGCCAGGCACAGCACAGGAGTATAACAAACTACATTGAAACTGAGTGGTTAAAAACAATTGATACTTTCTCACCATGGCATGGTTGTCTAGGTAGTTTCGCTGGTCTCATCTGAGTCCTCCTGAGCTTCCTCAGTCACTGCCCCTGGCTTCAGGCTGTGTCAGCAGGAACAGCAGGCACCTCTCCCGGGTGGCACATCCTGAGATTCACTCTGTGGCTGCTTCAGAGTGCCTCCAGGCATGAGTGCACCAAGTTTCTGCCTCCTCCACATTTGCTGAGGTCTTATAGGCCCAAACAGACCACACAGACAAACCGTAAGGCAGCGTGGAAGCAAGTTTTCCTTCTCCTTCTGAAGGGGGAAGGGAGAAGGTTCGTGGCCCTTTCCAGTAACTGCTTCTGCTCAGGATGATGCTTAGAAAAGGACAGTATCATGTTTCTCAATGTTGTTGGTTCTTGTTCTGCTGCTGTATTGCAAACAGGTAGTGCACCAGCATTATTCCTTTTCTGAGTGCCAGACATTGTGTTCTGCCCTATGAGTAGTATGATCACTGCGCCATTTCCAGTCTCATCTTTCAGATTTTAGGAAAGCTAAATAATTTGCCCACGGTTATGGCTATAAAACAGTGCAGCAGGATCTCAAACCCAGCAGTGTAGCTCCAGAGTCTCTCCCAGCCCCCACAGCAGCCTCTGCAATAAGTTATGTCCAACAGGGTCACAGTGAGTTTGGCAAAAGCCCCTGCACCTGAAAGCCCACTGGCCATGCAAGCAGCACTAACTTCGGAGCCTGGAATGCAGTCTGGCTGTGGGTTTGCAGATGCCAAAAATTCAGTAGGAAGGCAGCACCTTCCCTATCATGTCTGTCAGGTGGGACTGGATAATTCAACAGTCTGAAAGAGTTTTTCTTTCCAAGCACTCCAGTAATGGACTTTCCAGACCCATAACTGTGAGAGGCAGATAGATGTCTGTTGTTTAGGCCACTGAGTCTGTGGTGTTCTATTCTAGTAACCAGAGCTGACTAGGATAGGCAGTATAGTCCAGTGGCTAATGGCACTGAAGTAAAAAGAACTTGTATTTGAATGCTGATTTTGTCACTTTCTAATCAGGTGGCACAGGGCAGAGCATTTGACTTCTTTAAGCCCTGTTTTATCATCAACAAAATGGACACGGTTGGCCTCTGGATAGTCCTGGGTAGTTCCCCATAGGCTTGCTTTTGTTCTGTCCTCAGGTTTGTATTTCATGCAAATTCTCCCAGTTTGTATCAAATACTATCTGCTTTCCTAATATTGTAAGTACTTAGCTCTGGGCCTGACACATAGTAGGTCCTCTATTAAGCACCATAGTTTAATCTACTTACATTCAACCAAATTTTGCATTAACTTCTTAACATGTGTATATTTTGAAACCATTTTTAGCATAAATTATGCAAAAAAATGATACTGATGAAAAGTTCAATAATATGTAATGTCATGATGTGTGGGCCCAGGGTGTATAAAATAAAATAACATTTTAGAAAAAGAAAAACAATTATTCTAACTTTGTTTGTAGGATGATGGTGTATTAAGCATGCTTACATCGGTTCTCTGTGTGATAGGCCATGTGTTCAATGGTTTTTACCTTTATTAATTTTTCCACTGCCTCAAACAACTGTCTAAATTGTCATTTTATTTTGTGGAAGGCAAAAGTAAGGAATATGCATCACCTAGGCAGTAAATGGCAGAGCTAGGATTACAACACAACCAGTCTGGCTCCATAGTCTGTGCTCTTGACATCAGTGAGCATTAATGATGTAAATCTTACCCCATTAGGTGCAGTGTATGTTGTGTGTTCAGGCTGGGGAAACAGGTACAATAGAAGAATTCTACAAAAAGAAAGAGTTTCCATGACACTCAGACTTTCTGACACTATTTTGGCCTCTCAGGTGGTTGGTTGATTGGTTGGGTTTTTTGTTTTCTTTCTTTTTTGCCTCTTTCCAAGTATACAACTGTGTTCCAACATAGTTAAGTTTCCAGTCTGACTGGCTGGAAAAAATTATTAACTTCCCTTCCTAAAAATCAACATATTTTACCCAAGGGAGTTTTCATAATATGTTATCTCTATCTATAAGACCGATCATTTTTCTAATAACTATCAGGGCATTTTTTTTTCAATCATACCTAGAGAAGACATGAGCTCCACTCCGTGATAATGGGGATAGCTCAGATACTATTCTCATTAATGTAATGATTCCATAACACAATGACAGATAAAAGAACTTTCTTTTTATTCTACTCAAGTCTGGTTTTACATAAAAATAGACCATAACTCAGAGTCTGTACTGTCTATGGAAAGATTATACTCGTTACCTTCCAAATAAGCTGAGGTAATAAAAACTATATTTGTTATAACCCAAATTGATTAATCGACCCTAAGGGCTTAGCTATGTATTACACTTTTCAATTTTCTTATAATTAAATTAAAATAAAATAGTCTTCACAAATAAATGGCTGTTTCAGAAATAGTTAAGTTCTGTTTAATAAAAATAGTTACTCTATTTACATGTGGAGGGGCTGAGGTAGATCTGGGAAGTAAAAAGAGTCACTTCTTCAGAGAGTGGACTCATGATGCAGAGATTAGCAGAAAAATGCCTTATCATTTGTGCTGTTGAGACCCCTGGCACTCCAATTAGTGGCCCAAGAACAAATTGAGGGTGAATGTTCCCTGGACCACTCTCCTGCTCTTCACTGGGTGCTCCCAGCCATAAGCAGTGGGCACAATGGCAGGTGACCTATCTAGAAGTCCATTAACAAAGGTTCTGCTGCCACTTCCTCAGCTCCTCTTGTCGTCTCCAGAGGCTGGACCTCTACATATTTGCCTTACAGATAGAAATCCTGTTAGAATGTTGTTTCCACTGGTAAAACCTTTTATTCAGGAATTTTATCAAGTGCTATTTTATTACTCTAGCCCAGTGCTCACAATGATGAATAAACAATGATGACTTAACTCTCTCAGCTGAAAAGGTTGTAAACAAAGGACTTGACACCCCAGAGCAGGTTGAATTCTTTAAGTGTAAGGATCTTCACTAAGCTAATTAATTTCAGATTAGCCTTTTGTTTTAGTTTTTAAAAGTTGTAAAAAGAGATAAAGAAATATAATAAGTTATGGATCTGTTGCCATTTGAAACAATCAAGAGCTGAGATTTTTTTTTTCAGTTCTAAAAGTCAAGACACAGAAAACTCACAAGGAAAAGGGATGGGAGCTAACTAACACAGGCTGGTGCTTAGATGCAGAGGGCTAGGTGTGCGCTAAACATTTTTACTGGCTTGAGCTCATTTAATTTACACATCTCCCTGACTAACTAGAAGAAACTACAAAATTTAGAAATGGCCAAATATAGATCACAGAGCCAGTGTGAGTCAGAGACTGCTTTACAAACCCAGAAGTAAGGAGATGCACCACAAATGGTGGGAAGCCAGGATGGATCTGGAAAAGGCCTGGGTTGAAATGCCAGTGAGAACCTGAAACATAATGCCATCACTGCTAAAATTTATCTACAAGGATTTTGGAGGGACTCTGAACAATACAGTAAGTAGCTATCCAACTTGAGTCCTCTTCTTTGAGCTCAGTGGTTGACAGCATCAGTGGAAATATAAACACATAGGCAGCCCCTGGTATATCATTGTGATTACCTTCTTGAAAAGAAATGGAATATATCTTGATCATGTTGAGGCAGACAGTTCTGATTAAACTTCTATGTATCCCCTGCTACTACCCATCTTTTGGAGACTCAGTCCCCATTAGCACCTCCACAAAAGGTTGAGCAAGAAAAACAGTGATGAGGCAGGCTCTAGCGAGTCTATTTTGTGGCACATCAGCACCTTTTGTTGAGGTTTGACAAGTGGGGAGGTGAAAAGTGATGCTACAGTAAGCTGTCTAAATTATCCATGAAGCACATCTATTTATGGCACTGCAACTCCTCATCGTTACAGATGAGCAAAACCTGGCCATACACTTAGGAAGACTAAGAATAATTTAATTCAAGGTGCCCCAGTAGGTCAGTAGATGAGAAACATTGGAATTTGCATTTTATAGCTGCCCCCTTTTAGTGTATGTGGTAGTGAAGTTATTCATCTGTACCTTCCAAAACACATACAGAGTAGATTTTCAATATGCACCTGCTTTGAGGACAGGCCATGTGAGGACATACCAAGAAGTCAGTTACCTGCAACTCAGGAAAAGTGTGCTTACCAGGACCCAGATCAGCCAGCACTCTACCATGGACTTGCAGCCTCCAGAACTGTGAGAAGTATTAGGTGGCTCAAAAAGTTTGTTTGTTTGTTTGTTTGTTTGTTTTCCATATGATGGCTCTAGTAGTGCTTAGTTGTCTTGAACTTCATTTCAAAACAGTTTTGTTACATTGTATTGTGACAGCTGTCATATTAGTGTACATTTTTTAAAAACATCAAAATTGGTGAATTTTGGGTAGCCATCTTAATATTGAAGTTAGAAGAAAATACACAACATTTTTTGACATATTATTCTTTACTCTTTCAATAAAGGTAAAAATGCAACTGAAACACTAAAAAATATTTGTGCAGTATATGGAGAAAGTGCTGTGACTGATTGAACATGTCAAAAGTGGTTTGAGAAGTTTCATGCTGGAGATTTCTCGCTGGATGATACTCCACACTCCTGCAGACCAGTTGACGTTGACAGTGATCAAATAGAGATATTAATTGAGAGTACTCAACATTATACCACACAGGATATAACTCACATACTCAAAATATCCAAATTAATAAAGTTATTGGTAAAAATGTGTATTTTATTTTACAGAAAAAAACATATGGACTTTTTGGGCAACCCAATAAACCTTTGTTGTTTAAGCCACTGGTCTGTGGTGTTCTGCTGTGGCAGCTGTACTAAGACAAAGGCCTTGCTGAGACAGACATGAGTCTACAGAGAGAGCAGGCACAGAGCATGCACTTGACCCAGGCTACCTGCCTCACACACACACACCCCTACACACTCCCTTTCCCAAGCTTGTGCCTGCAGAAAACGTCTGAGATACCATTTAGGCAGAGTCATACTTGGCAAAACCACTTCCTTTTTCTACATATGAGTCCAAGGTAGGCCGAGTCTCAGAAAGAGACGGTTGGATCAGAGTGAGGAGGAGCATTTGCTCACAGCGATTCATGCTGCTACGACAAAAAACGCTATGAACTAAGTGGCTAAAAAACAACACTTACTCTGACAATTCTTGAGGCTGCGAAGTCCAAGATTTAGTTGATGGTAGGTTTGGGGTCTGGTGAGAGCCTGATTTCTGGTTCATAGACAGCTGTCTTCTCCTGTGTCCTCACATGGAAGAAGGGTGCAGAAGCTCTCGGGAGCCTCTTTTATAGGAATACTTGACCTTATTACCCCCCAAAGTCCCCCTCTTTCCAATACTATCATAATGGGGATTAGGTTTCAACATATAAATTTTGAGGGAACACAAACATTCAGATCATAGCGGTTGTCACCAGAACAGAGCCTCTCACTCCATCCCTCCTGGTGGCCCTCTGAACCATACCGCAGCCCAGGACACTGGGACAGCAAAGTCCCTAGAAGTGCTCAGAGCAAGTTCTCCTGAAGAAGAGGCCTCCCACTTTCTGCCACCCACTTTTCCCTTTTTGACTTTTCTGCCACTTGTCTGTGTGGTCCTTTCAACATGTACAGGGCTAACTGACATCTCCTTGGCCTAAAGTATAGCAGTTCATCCCACTGATCAAAAGCTAAAATAACTCCTGCTTCCCTGAGCACTTTCTTTTTGAAGGCTATTTTTAACTGCAGTGCTAATTCTCAGTTTCACTAGAGACAAAACTCTCTAGGGAATTCAGCATTAAAGTCTTCTTCTCATCCCCAGAGCTGATATGGATACGTCCATCCTGTTGTATTCTGAGAGAAAGGACTCCATTCCACAGACCCGCTGCTAACATGAAATTAGGCCACACTTAAAACAAACAGTGTCCCAGACAGTGTGGGAAGGAAACATTGACCTACATACTATGAAACCCTGAAGCCTTCTATTTTAGATCCTGGAGCGGGTTGAAATTCCTTCCCGCACACCTGTGACAATGGTACTAAGCATACTGTGTAAAAATAATTTGTCAGAGTTAAAAAGGACCCTCAGTATTATTTGGCCCACAGATTATTAAGTAGGGATGCACATCAAAACCAAAATCAGCTGAAGAGGTTTTTCAAAGTGGACAAGAGAAACGAATTCTCTAATTTGAGTTGAATCGTAAAGTAATTAAAATGGTGCCAGTTGACTCGATTTTGTGCTATTTTGTTTGAGTAAACAGGGAGAGGAGTTTATACTTATTATTGTCATTTTATGCAAAATGAAAAGCACAAATCTTTTCTGACATAGTTCTCCCTCTCACTTTTCCTACAGCATACGAATTTTTCTACACCCTCGGAATCTTCAATTAAGTAAAGGAGGCCAAAAGTGAAAGAATAGTGGGGGCTCATATAAGAAAAAGGAAAGCTGATGAAGGTAAAATATTTGATCTTCTTTTCCTCGCCTTTGAGAGAGGCCCTGTAACATTCTTCTCCTGCCACTTCAATTGCTCATTCATGTCATTTCTTTGCTTCATTTGCCTTTCTCATCTTACAGATTTTTCCCCTTTACTACTTCCTTTGGTCCTGTTTCCCTCTCACCTTCCTGTTCCCCTCTCAAATCCTCCTGGATAAAAATGAAAATGACTTCACCCCTTGGTTTTTCATGAGGTAGACAAGGATCTAAACTTTAGGAAACACACAAAGGTGGTTTTGTCCCTACTTCCCCTCCCATGTCTCTCCACACAAAGTGCAGATTAGTGATATGCAAACCTCTGTGAACCTGAAAAGTCACCTTTGATGGCTGATGGAATGCAGATGACCAGGCCTTCCCTCCATAGAGTTTTATTCAATAAGTACAAGGTGGTGTCCCCAATTCTGCAGCAGAGCACGCAGTGATTATAATGCAGGTCTCCCAAGAAATACACAAGAAAGAAGGCTGGTGTGGACATGGAGCCCTCAGATGCCTAGTTCAGCCCTCACTCAAAATACTCAACTACCCATTTGCACAGCAAATAAAACCATCAACAAAATAAAAGACATCTACCAAATGGGAGAAGATATTTGCAAATGATACAACTAATAAGGGGCTAATATCTAAAATTCAGAAAGAACTCATAAAACTTAACACCAAAACAGCAAACAATTCCATTTAAAAAGGGGCAAAGGACTTGAATAGACCTTTCTTCCAAGGTGGCTAATAGATATATGAAAAGATGCTCAATGTCATTAATCATCAGAGATATGCAAGTTAAAAACACAATGAAATATCACCTCACACTCATAAGAATGGCTACCGCCAATAAATCAACATACAGCAGTTGTTGGTGAGGATGTGGAGAAAAAAGGAACCCTAGTGTGCTGTTGGTGGGATTGTAAATTAGTGCAGCCACTGTAGAAAACAGTATGGTGATTCTCCAAAGAATTCAACATAGAGCAAATCCACTTCTATGTATTTATCTGAAGAAAACAGAAACACTAATTTGAAAAGATATATACACCCCTATGTTCATAGCAGCATTATTTATAACAGCCCAGATACAGAAGCAACTTAAGTGTCCATCAGTCAACAAGTGAATAAAAAAGCTGTTACACACACACACACTGAATATGACTAAGCCATAAAAAAAGAGTGAATTCTTGCTAGTTGATATAACATGGATGGACCTAGAAGGTATTATGCTAGGGGAATAAGTCACAGAAAAACAAATATCATATGACCTCACTGTGGAATCTAAATAAATAAATAAATGAACAAATCAAAACAGAAACAGACCTACAAACAAAGAGAACAAGTTGATGGTTGACAAAGGAGGTTGAGCAGATAGAAATTTAAAAATGAAGAAACAAACCAAAAAAAAAAAAAAAAAAACCCACTCAACTAAACTACCTACTCTGAACTCTAGATGTCTCCTTTGGGCTTGCAGGGCATGGCCAGGGATAAGATGAGACCACATAAAGCACTGAAGAAATAGGCCATGTCAGCAGCTTTCTTAGTAAGTTATTCCACATATATTCTCATAAATCAACTCTTCTGGGAAGTGTGATTTTAAAAGAATGATTGTAAAAATTCAACTTATGCCTTAACATCAATGTTCTTCCACATAATGTCAGACCCAAACCTCAGAAACTTTAGACAAAGGAAGTGGTTTTCTTCAAGGTCCTTCCTTCTACCTCCATCATAACCCAACTCTTCAACTTGCTGCAAAAGTCACCTTTGTAAAAGACAATAGTTTTGAACCTCTCCTTTCATTCCAATCGTCTTAGTATAAGGAAGAAACTCATGAACTAGCTCCACCTCATCTCGCCAATCTCACCCCCCAGCATCTCTGCTTTGCAGGCTAGGTTCACTGTTCCCTTCCTACCCACTACCCACTTCATCAAACTCAGTCTGGGTCTGACACCCTATTGCAGTCAGGATGACGTTGTTCTCATTGCTTCCCATTCTTCAAACCCCCCCCCCTTCTTCCCCTCTTGCACTGCTATTCACATGCAATGACCAGCTCAAAGGCCTCCTACAGGGAGGACCACTGGCTCTTTTCTGGGTGTATTTGTGTTCCACATTTTGTACTCTATTGCTTTTTTTTTTTTTTTTTTAATTTCCATGTTATCTCATTCACTGGGCCTGCCATGCTCTCTCAACAAAAAAAAAAAAAAAGGTTGTCTACTGCGGCCCTGAATCCTCAACACCTCATCCAGAGCCTCAGGGATAGGTAAACAGGCTCTGGACTTCTGCTTTCTTACAGGAGAAAATAAGAAAAGTATGAGAAACACCTGAAAATGGCATGAGGAAATCTAATATACAGAGCAAAATTTGAGGCCTTTCATTCCATGGTTTTATCCACATCTCCTCTCCCTCTAACTGTTGCAGTGGTCACTCCTTTACTGAATGCAGTCTGACTCTCCCTCAGTTTAGTGGTACAGATTGAAAAGAACTGAACTGCTCTGCCTCATGGGAAGGAATGCAGAAACAAGTTCCCAGACTTTTCTAGGCCTACCGTGCCCATGGAATGTAAAATTTTAGTATATTGCTTAACACATAGTTGATAGGCAATAGATATTTATAAAAAGAAATGCCCATGCATTTTTATTCTTTATTATACTGTTCTAAATTTCATTCGTATTTTGTATGGTGTTGTTTGGGAACTGCTGCAATGGGAGAGGCAATTGATTTATACCAAATTTTATATATTGTTTCAAAATACAAATGATTTGCATTTGTGGTTTGTTTTATTCTTGAGCAGTGTATTAGTTTCCTAGCACCACTGTAACAAATTATTACAAACTGAATAATTTAAAAATACAGAAACTTATTCTTTCATGGTTCTGGTAGCAAGAAGCCCGAAATCATGGTGTTGGCAAAGCCATGCTTCCTTTCAGGCTCTGGGAAGAATCCTTCCCTGCCTCTTCTACCTTCTGGTTGCCAGCAATCCTTCACGTTCCTCAGCTTCAAACACATAGCTCCAGTCTCTCCCTCCATTTTCACTTGGCATTCTTCCCTGCTTGTCTGTCTCCAAATTTCCCTCTTCCTATAAATTAGATTTTGGGCCCATCCTAATCCAGTATGATCTCATGATAATTTGATTATATCTGCCAAGACCCAATTTCCAAATAAGATGACATTCATAATATTCCAGGTAAATGTGAAATTGGGGAGACACTGTAAAACCCAGTACAGGCACCGTTTCGTCCTGAGAGCTACAAGTATGTATACAGTACATTGAAATCCTCCTCAGCCAATTCTTTTGTGGAAAAACCAGATTTTTGTTTCCCTAAGGCCTTGACTTTAACAGTTAGTTAGAAAAAGGTGTTGGGGTTAGGAAGTTAGTAAGAGAACTATTCAAGAATGGTATTTATTTCCACTGGAACAAGGGTCTATGCCTTTGTCTTTGGACAGACCATCATTCCAGAGAGAAGATTCTCAAGTCATGGAATAAGATAAGGGAAAGGGAGAGGGAGGCAGTGGGCCAGGCTGCACACTCACTCTCGCAGCCACCTGAAAAACTTTAGAGTCAGGAGTTATCTTAGTCAGCTCAGGCTGCCATACAAAATACCACATCCTGGTGCCTTAAATAACAAAATTTTATCTTCTCACAGTTTTGGAGGAGAGACATCCAAGATCAAGGTTCCAACAGATTTGATCACCATTGAGGTCTCTCTTCCTGACTTTCAGATGATCACCAATTCACTGTGTCCTCACACAGCCTTTCTCTGTGGGCCTGGAGGGAAACAGAGAAAGATTGAGAGACATAGAAAGATCATAAAGATCTATTTCCCTTTATAAGAACACCAGTCACCACCCACCCCCCCCCCACACACACACACACAGACACACCTCATTTAAGCTTACTTTCTAAAGGTCCTATCTCCAAATATAGTCAAACTGGAGTTAGGGCTTCATTATGTGAATTTAGGGGAACAGAGTTCAGTCAACAGAAGAAAGGACCTTGGATATCATAGCCCAGATCTCCATGCACAAATGTGGATAATTCTCCAAGGTGAAGAGTCTTCGTGAAGGTCACACTGCTTGATAAGGGTATCATGTTCTTAACATTCCTCCACTCCACTGGAACTTCAACACCAAAGTCTTGACTATTCCTTTGCTTTCTCCTTCTCAGAACACATACACATAAACATACTTCTTAAATAGACAAACATGGATGGCATCCCTTTCATTTTCACTTATTCCCAAAGGCATTACATAAAAGCTTGATCTAAAGGCTCCTTCTATGAAGTAAGGGTCATAGATAAAAATGGATAATCATTTTGAATTTCCCATGACCCTAGCACTATGTATTATACATAGCAGGCATACATTAAATATAGGTCATATTTATATTAATAACTAACACTTATATAGTACTTACAGTATTTTAATACTTTCAATGCATTAATTCATGTAATACAATAACTTAATACATAGGTTCTATTGTCAGTGGCAATTTTACAAATAAGAAAATTGAGGAACAGAGAAATTTACTAATTTACTCATTTTCCTAGGTATATGTGAATAAATGAATGAATCAAGGTATTCAAAGACTGCTTTAAGTTTGATGCTTTAACACTGCCTAGCTGCTCCTATCCTCTTTCAACAACCTCTAGTATGAAGTTATTTGGGGAGATTTTATTATTGTTTTGCTCTTGTTGAAAGTAAGAGAATGCCAGACATACCACAGTAATAATAAAAGCCACTTACTATAAATATTCAACACTCTATCATCAGTGTTTTTATCAAGACTTATACGCATACTGTACTGAAACAAGTTTCCCCCAAATAATACTTAGCATCATTATATACTGTAATGTATTGTTACTTTCCATTGTATTCTATTTGAGTCTTTGTCTAGTTTGTCCATTTGATTTAATATTTTTAATGCAGATCATGACCAACAAAATTTATTTTATGAGCCACAATTGGGTCACAATCTGTGGGGGAATCTCTGTGCACAAGTCCCCCATCCGCCACGGATGAAAACTACCAAGACATGATCTGCTTGGGGAGGAGAGGTGGTCAATCTCTCAAAGGAGAAAGACCAAGAGCCCCTTCCTCAATGGCTTTTTATTAGGTTCATAACACACAGGAACACAGGTAAAGCTCATCAAACAATGTCAGGCAGCAAGGATCAAACAACAGATTACATATCAGAGAAATCTGAGGGCTTAATCTGAGTCAGTGTCTGTCAGGTAAGGGGGTTATAAAAACTTTAGGAGACATACTCATTTCCTGCCCCAACCCTTATCATATGAATGAGAGCACTCTTAGCAAAGCAGGCTTCACAGCACTTTATGAATTATTTCTTATGCCTGAATGTCCCAGAACCACTCTAGCCGGCAGAGGGCTGTACCTCCCCCTAGCGGTTTTTAGGCTTAAGTGGATTAGAGACAGGAAGCACTTTTCCCAGATGGAAATGGGGACTCAGGCTATGTCAGAATATCTGGGGGTGAGGGTCCACCACCCCGTCTTTGCTGCAGCCCAAGTCCTTCCTTGAGGACCTCCCAAATGATCATGTCTGGCTTAGGTTGCCCCCCCTCTGATGGGTCTTACCCATCATTGACTAACTGACCAAGCATTGGGGGACAGAGATGGATGAAGCAGAAGCAGTGTTCCTACCAGGGAGATAAGCTTTATCTCCTTAGTGGCTCACAGTCTGGAGGTTGCTCACTCAGCCTTAGCCTTGGGGGGTGGTTACAACTCCTGAAACCAGGCAGAGTGGTTCCCAACAACAATCAGCTGCTTGAAAAACCACACTGCTTTGTATAATAGGTTAACAATTCAAGTAGATTTTTCTTCTGCTTTTAGCTGCTGAACTTCAGGAGTATAAAGATATTATCATATGTGTACCCTTAAATGCTTTCAGAATTTTTTAAATGAATGTTTTACTGTTAGCCTGGAATAAAAGGGACTAACAGAGGTCAAAGGTTTAGGCTTTGAAAATTCATTTTATTTTTCTCCAGTCAATATCACAGTGTGTTTCCTTTCATTGGATGTGACCTTCTTATATGTAACACATTTTCTCATAAAAAGAAACAATTCAGATCAGACATCAGATTGTGTTTCCACTTAAGTTCTTAATTGTGAACCACAAATGCATCCCAAAATTTAGGAGTAGAATTCAAGGTTTTTTTGTGAATTTCCAATGCTATAGTAACCCTATTTGTTTAACATATCAACTATTATGCAATCAACTTCCTCAAAGTGTAGAACCCAAAGCTCATGTTTGGACAACTCAGTTTGACACATTCTTTAAGAGTCAAAGCATGACCTGGAGATCTTCATCTTCCAAAGCTGCGGAGAAGAAAAACACCAAAGAAAGAATTAAAATGCATCTTGGAATGATGCACTCAGAAAGGTAAAAAAAAAGAGCTAATTTATGTTAAAAGATGATGAAAAGAGAGATTTGAGCTGTCCTCTATCTTTTATTCTTTTTATCCTCACCCAAGGACATGCTTATTGATTTTGGAAAGAGAGGAAGGAAGGGAGAGAAACATTGATCAGTTGTTTCTGGAACACACCCTGACTGGGGACTAAACCCACAACCCAGGCATTTGCCCTAACTGAGAATCAAACCCACAACCTCACAGTTTATGGGACCACACTCCAACCAACTGAGCCACACTTGGCCAGAGAGAAGTGCCCCCTATCTTTATGTTCTGTGTATGCATTTTAAAATAATGCCACAGGAAAAAATAAACAGTGCTTTCTCAATTTAATTGAAATGTTTCCTGAAAATATCCAGATCTTATTCATAAGAGTAAGTTACTTATAAAGGCCAAAGGCACACAAATAAGAATATCACAATATCACCACATTATTCAAAAGCTGTAGGAGTTAATTTCTAAAGAGATTTATTTGTATCAGTCTTCTTTTTCTCAAAAAAAAGTTCCTTTGCCCTTCTTCCTAAAGCAAGAATGAGTCATCTTTCAATAAGCCATGCTAAGAGATGATTTTTAATATCTTGGTTAATTCAAAACAGTATCTGTATCTGCCACTGGAATGTACTTTGTCAAAACACTGTTTCTTAATGTAGTCAAATCTGTGTTCACTCTGAGGATCACCAAGTGGCAGATCCTCCCAGAAGCATTGGATATAGCAGAGAGGGGCAAAGTGAGAACACTACTATTGCAAATGGGTCACAAGTTTGCAGTTCATAAAGACTTTAGTCCAGTGATTCTCAAACTTGAACTGGTATCAGGAACACATGGAGGGCTAGTTAAAACATGGGCTGCTTATCACCCTTCATCACATGTCCGCAGAGTTCTGACTCAGCGGTGGGGCCAGAGACTTTGTGTGGCCACCAAGTTCCCAGGGTCTGCTGCTTCAGGTCCGAAACAGTTTGAGAACCTCTGCTCTAGTTCCATTTTATGGAATTAGGACACTTGAACTTAACACCAAGGGTAAAGTATAGAGCCCTATTGATTTCTTTAGAGATATGGGCTGCAAGTTGCTAATCAAATTGACTGAAAGCCAAAATGCACCAATGAAAATGATCTAAAAATGAAAACAGGAAGGAAGCCATTATAACTGCACAAGTGCTGTCCCTGCTCAACTTGAACTTACAGAAGTTAGGCTCAGCCCAGGTTCTCAAGATTTTATCTTTCAAGAAAGGAAAGGAAAGGAAAGTTTTATCAGACTTAATGATTACAGAAATAAATGGACCAGCCCTCATGCTACCTTTCAATAAATAGCTGAAATCACATGACAGCAGACAAAGAAAGGGCAAGTGGGAACAGCCTGTGGATCACATGAGCAAGGCCTGTGATTTATCTGTAGGTAAAATAAGGATTTTGGAGCACAAGTGCTGTGAAACACAGGGATTTTTTTTTTTTAAGGAAAGAGAGAAAGGGGAAAGAAAAGGTAAGCAAAGTAATTGAGAGAAGCCGCGGTCTTGGCAACTGTCACTCTGAAATAATTTGTCAACTGTTTTATGGTGCAGAAGACTGGCAATAGCAGGTCTAAATGTGATTTAATTTCCCACAATTCCACAGGGCATTCCATGCAGAACTAAGATGTGGTTCCTGCCCTAAAGAGTACCCGGTAAGTCATCTGAATCCAAGCCACAGTAAGTGAAGGCCAGCAGATTTCTTTAAAGGGACAAATTATTAAAATTCAAATAATAAAAACTCCTTAGATGATTTAGAAAGTGTTATGCATTTATTGAACAAACACCGCTAAAGACATTTCAACAAACTGTGTTTAAAAAGTAATAAATAGCCATTGTGCTTACTTCATAAACTTGTCAGACTGACTTCATTTTATTTTCCTGAACAAACTGGATTTCTGTACAGCTCATCCCCAGCCAGTTAATAAATACATCACCCTAAAAAGTGCTGTGGTATTAAATTTACAGCAGATAAAATATGGATGAAGTTGCTGTGCCTCAGGTACGTCAAGTGTGATTTAATATTGCACACTCCTCTCATGAGGAGTAAAAGATTACCTGGCTGCTTCCACTGCTAGAGAGCGACCTTTGCCCCTGAGTAACAGCCACTCAGCAAATAGCACCAAATGAAGACGAAGAATAACATATAGATTTACCATAAGAAAAAATTGATCTAAATCCGTATATCAAATCTGCTGATCAGAGCTCTGCAGAAACACCCAGAATCTTCAGTACACAATTGCAGAAACTTTGGGAAGAAAGGAGACCTTCCTGAAAGTGTATGGGATTTTTTTAAAAATTTCACTTTATTATTATTATTACTTGCACCTTATATTACTGGAACAAAATCTCTTTAGAAGAAAATGCTCTCTGACTTAATGTTTTTACTGTTAAGTATTTTTTTTTTCTTTCTGTAGGAACCATAGCTCTGAGCATTTCAGAGATCAGGAGAATCTTATAAATGAACGTGCTGTTCCCCAGGGAAATTTCTCAACAATCTGATTTAATTTATATCTCTTTTAAAAGTTCAGTCTAAATGATAAAAATAAAAAAAAAGGAAAAGCTCTCTAAGGGAAACATTTGTTAGCACAGAAAATAAATTCTTACGATTAACATTTTGCCATTCAGAAAGGCTAGTGACTAAGAGAGTTCTCTGCACTTCAAAAGTATGAGAGAAATGAGTTTTAAAACAAGAGGTGAAAAAGAAGCAAATTGCTGCTGAGCTATTTTTATTTCAAATATATAAAAGTAGAGTTGGTAACTGCCATGGATAAATCTTCAAAGTATGGATTGCCAAGGGTCTTCCTCTAAAGACTGCTGTGAAAAAAAAAATGTTGGCAATTAAAGCAGCTTTTTCCTTTCACCAGGAAAGTGAGGGAAGTGACCCGTTGTCCCAGGGGCTCCTGGCATCCTTTCTGTTCCCAGGGAGAAGTGTGCTTTTGCAAATTTTAAAAAATCTCTCCAGCTCTGCCTTTGCAAATAAAAGCCTTTGTTGGCTCCCCAAAATGTGACTGCTCCAAGGTTTGAGGGTTTTTTGTTTGTTTATTTGTCTTTCACTGAGCACTTTTGTGCAAAATTGGTAATTGGTTTGACAGAGCCAGAGGTGGGTGGAGACAAGACTGTTTATTTCAAAGTTCCACAGTGGTGAGTAGGGAGGTGTTGGCATTAGCCAATAGTCTTTCATAAAATCTATGATTCTTATATATGAAGTAGGGGAACTATTCCACAACAGGTGAGAGAAGGGACTGATGGGGTGGTTTGGGGGTGTGAGCATCTCTGCATGTGAGTGCACATACACACTTATCAAGGAAGCTGTTTTATGAGAAAGGAAATCTTTCTTTAAGGAAGATTAGCAGGACATGCATGCATCCCCCTTCTCACACTAGCCCAGATTTGCTTATTATAATAGCTATCTGTCTCTCCACCTTTCTAAACAAGTGTTTTTTCCCTTCTGATTTTATAGTGACTTGGCCAAGGCAGGGTAACGCTCTAGAGTGACAGATGTGCCTGCTCCAGGAGCTCCGCCAGTCTGGCTCCTGCTTCCTCCTCAGGGTCAGCTGCTCCACCAGAGCCAGGCTGGTCCTTTTGTTTGCATCAGTGGGGAGGGTGGGAGATGGGTGACTAGTGGTGGTGGGGAAAAAAGAGCCAGTGACAGAGAAGAGGAAAAAAGGGAGATGAACTCTTTATGCTTGGGATGATTTTATTTTAAAAATATATATGTTCATGTTGTGAACCTAGAGAGGAAAGAGGGAGACAACTGCCAAGAATTTGGTGGTCATGTGGGGTCATGTGAGGATGTTTTTAATTGTACATAGAGTCAAACACCACGAAAGCCTCCTAGTGGCTGTCCCTCCCCTATACTGACCAGACAGGGAAGGGTTAGGGTTTAGTTAACAGTGGAAAGGAAAATAATGCGTGAATTTTAAAATACCAAAATATTTTCCAAAGGCTAATTTCCCCTTATTGCTCCATTTTATTTTTATTTTTTGTTTATCGTCTTGCCTGCATCTTACTGATTATCCTGTCAACTATTTTCCAACGTGGAATTTGTTTCTTAAAAAACTACTGGTGTTCCCAGGGCATTTTGTGCTAACCTTGTCCTGTGGTGATAAGAGCCCTACCTGAGGAGGTATTAAAGGAAATCTCTTCGATTTCAGGGGGGAAAGGGAAGGGATAACAGGAACAAGTATAAAGGACATATGGACAAAAACTAAGGGGGGTGGAAATGGGAGGGAGGTGGGGAGCACTGCGGGGGGTGGACTGTCTTTTTTTACTCCCAGTAAAAGACAGAAAACTGTACTTGAACAACAATTAAAATAAAATTACAAAAAACTGAATCTAAGAAAAAAAGAACCTTCACTTCCATCTAAAGCATATTGAAAGATCTATGAGCAATATTGACTTGCATTCTGAACTTTATTTGCAAAACTAGCTTTTGGAGAAATAAACTTGACTCACTGGAAATTATCCTATGGAAATTCATTAGCATTTCAAAACAACTAGTAAATGGCCATTTATTTTCTAATTTTTCTAAAAGCTAGCAATACCATTATTTGTTTATCTTTTATGAATTCTGGTAATTGCCATTTACTTGCAACAAAGTGGTATTACAATGTCAGTGACATAGCACCCCTGCATATTATAGCAATTTTGTTTTCAACAGGGCACAATACACACCTCTGAAATTTTCTACAATAAAGCAGATTACAAATATTACTCAAAATCTTGCAACTCCTGGTGCTTCCTTCCGGTCACCAGTACCACTTCTTGTTTTTGCCTTCACTCCACAGAGACACTTCCCTGGAATGTACCCACTTGACACCAACATATATCTGAGAAGAGATGGTTTTAGCATTTACCTGTCTAATTCAAACACTTCACCCTTGGTACAGTCCTACTGCCAAATTAATTTGCAACTAATAGTTTTTTTTTTAATTTACTTTAGGTGAATTGAGCTTTTTTAAAAAATTCAAATTAAAACTCAGGCCATGTCCTGGTGTATTTTTTTAATAGACTTTATTTTTTAGAACAGTTTTAGATTCTTCCTGTTGTAGCTTTAATACTGTCTTTAAATTTGTTTTCTCCATTCAATGAATGTCAGTGACAATATTTGGAAATAATAAACTATGGCTTTTGGTCTGCATGATTAGAATTTATAGCCCCTAAGCAATGATAAAGGAAAAAATGTCATGCAGAATTTTATTGATGCTATATGACTAAAAATAAATTTACTTGAAATATATAAAATAAGATGGAAATACAGGTCATTCGTATTTATAAAAGAACTAGATTGGCCCTGGCTGGTGTAGCTTTGTGGACTGAGTGCCAGCTTGTGAACCAAAGGGTCTCCAGTCAATTCCCAGTCAGGGCATATGCCTGGGTTGCAGGCCAGGTCCCCAGGTACACAAGAGGCAACCACACACTAATGTTTCTCTCCCTGTCTTTCTCCCTCCTTTCCTCTCTCTAAAAATAAATAAACAAACAAATAAATAAATAAATAAATAAATTTTCAAAAGAATTAGATTGTTTTATTACTTTGGGGGGAAAGCTTAAAAATGAAATTGCTAGATCTAAATGAAGATACATTTTAGAATGCCTACCATATGTACCCAAGTACATGCATAAATAATCCTCCAAAAGGATGTCCTTATTAATACTCACATACATTTAGGACAGAATGTCTATGTTCAGAAACATGGAAAATGCTGATTATTCTCATTCTTTTAAATCTATTTTAAATAGTATCTTACTGGCTTTTGTTTGCAATTTGTTGATATCTGCAATTTGAAACTTTCACATGTGTTTTTCTTGTCGAGTTCTTCATGAACTTATCTCATTTGTCTGTTGAGATGGTCACCTTTTATCTGTTGTTAATATAGAAAAGCCCTTTTGTATATTAAGAATGTTAATAGACCATTATTATTTAGTTGCAAGAGCATTCTTCAATTCTGTTTTTACCTTCTATCTTTAAAACTTATTTGTCTTTGTTTGCTATTATGATATACAAAATGGGGTGGGATTGCTTAATTTTTGTTCATTATAATATGGTAATATATATTGGATTTTCCTTCACACTCTTTGCTTCCATGTAAGGGACACTTTCCTTCCCAATTTAAAACTACATATTCATCTATATTTCTTTTAACATTTTGTTCTATTAATCTGACTATTGTTGCACACAGTCAAACTATTTCAGATTTATAGTATATTTTAATATCTGTTAAAATACTAAATACATTTAGTATTTACATTCCTCATTCTTATTTTCAAAATTCCTCTTGCATTCTGGAGTTTAGCCTTACTAGTATATTATTTAGAATAATGTTAAGTTTCAAACTCTAACCAAGATTTTACTGAAACTTTATTAAGTTAATTTTTTATTATAAAAAAGTTAATGTTTATCACTATTGAGTTTTTACAAGAATACTGTAATTACTTTATTTGTGTAAGTTTTTTCTATCATGTCACTCAGTAGAGTCTTAGTTTCTCATGTCTGTCAAATATTCTTCTTTCCAAGCATATTCCTGGATATAGGATTTTTACACCATTTTTAATACTTATTCTAATTATAGAAGAAAATTATTACCTTTTATTTTTATGTTCTTACCAGGCAAAGTTTCTTAGTGTTCCTGATATCTGTTCAGTTGACTGCTTTTTATTTTACAAGTTTATAATCATGTACAATGAATAATTTCATCTCTTCTTTTTCAATATTTATCTGCTATATTTTGATTTCTTGTCTAATTGTATTAACTGACTTTTTTGAAAAAAAAACAATAATAATGGTGGGCATCTTTGCCTTCTCAGGTATTAAAAGAAATATAGTTACTGCTTCAACATAGAACACAAAGCTATTGTGCTTTGAGTCATTCTATGTTCATTTTGCTATAAGTCATTATAATCAATCAACAAACAAGTGTTGGCAAAGACATGGAGAATAGGGAACCCTCATTCGCAGTTGGTGGGAATGCAGATTGGTGCAGCCACTGTGGAAAGGAGCATGGAGTTAACTCAAAAAATTAAAAATGGAACTGCCTTATGACCCAGTGATTCCACTTCTGGAAACTTATTCAAAGAAACCCAAAACACAAATTTGAAAGAATATATTACACCTCTATGTTCATTGCAGCATTAATTACAATAGCCAAGACTGGCAGCAGCCCAAGTGCCCATGAGTAGATGAGTAGATATAAAAACCTGTGGCACAGCCCTAACCCAGTGGCTCAATTGGTTGAAGTGTTATCCATACACCAAAAGACTGCAAGTTTTATTCCGCTCAGGGTGCATATAGGAAGCAACTGATTCATTTTTCTTTCTCACATAGATATTTCTCTCTCTCTCCCTCCCTTCCTTTCCTCTAAAATCAATAAATACATATCCTCAAGTGAGGATTTTAAAAAAAATTAAAAAGCTGTGGTACATTCACCCAATTACTCGGCCATAAAAAAAAATCTTATGTTTTGCAACAGCATGGATGGACCTGGACATTATTATGCTAAGTGAAATAAGCCAGTCAGTGAAAGACAAATACCATATGATTTCACTTATATGTGAAATCTAATGAGCAAAATAAACTAACAAACAAAATAGAAACAACTCTGGCCAGTTGGCTCAGTTGGTTGAAGCATAGACCCATACACCAAAAGCTTATGGGTTCGATCCCAGTCAGGACACATACCTGAGTTGCAGGTTCAATACAGGTCAAGGAACATACGAGAGGCAACTGGTAAATGTTTCTCCTCACGTTGATGTTTCGCTCTCTCTCTTTCCCTCTCTCTTTCTCCCTGCCCCCGCAAATAAAATCAATAAACATATCCTCAGGTAAGTATTGAAACAAAAAAGACAAAATATAAAGAGACTCATAGAGAAGAACAGACTGACAGCTGACAGAGGAAAGAGGGTAGTAGGGCTGGGTGAAAAAGGTGAAGAGATTAAGAAAGAAAAGTCAAGGAACATGTATAAAGGACCCATGGACAAAGACAACGGGGAGGAGGATTGAATGTGGGAGGCAGGCACTGGGAAGGGCAGGGGAGAGTAATGGGGGAAAATAGGGACAACTGTAATTGAACAACAATAAAAATTTTGATTAAAAAAAAGCCCTGGCTGGATTGCCAGGTCAATTGGAGCATGATGCTGTTCACCAAAAAGTCACAGGCATGATTCAAAGTCAGGATAATACCTAGGTTGTGGGTTTGATCCCAAGTCAGGGCACATGTGGGAAGCAGCTGATCAATATTTGTTTCTCATATGACTGTCTCTCTCTCTCTTGCTCTTCCTCTACCCCTTTCTCTTTCTCTAAAATAAATAAAATTATATTTTGGAGTGAGTATTAAAAAGGAAACCATCTCATAGACAGACAACAATATGCTAATTACCAAAGGGAAATGAGGGTGAAGGGAGGTAGGAGAGTGTATAGAGGGGATAAATGGTGGTGGAAGGAGACCTAACTTTGGGTGGTAAACATACAATACAATATACAGATGATGTGTTATAGAATTCTACCCCTTAAACCTGTGTAATTTTATTAACTAATGTAACCCCAATAAATTCAATTTAAAAAAACAGATGTTGAATTTTGCATTATGATCCATTGGATTCTTTGAGATAATGTTTTTCTTTTCCCATAGATATAATAAATTATAGTGATATATTTGAAAACACTGTTCCATTCCTGGTATAAGCCTTAAGTAATGAGGACAGTAAAAATTCTAAAATACTGATGAATTGATTCTAGTAATATTTTATTTAGGCATTTTATACTTATACTTAAAAGTGATATGTGTCTATATTTGCCAAGGATGAAGAGATTGCAAAGGTCAACAAGGCTATAGTTAAGATAGCAAAGAACTTTAACTTAGGTGTGGATGACGATGACACTGAGGAGATCCTAGAAGTGGTTCCTGAGAAATTAACTAATAAAAACTTGCTGTAACTTGAAAAATAATACATAGCTGAGGAAGAGTCATGAGAAAAGGAAACTGCAAAAGAAGAGGGGAAAAAGACCCCAAGACAACTCAGTGAAGGATATAACAGAAGCTTTTATAGATCTCAACAAGCTTCTTAAAAAGTTTAAGCATGTGGACCCCAACACCAAAGGTTTTCATTAATTGAAAGGAATGTTCCTGGAGTATCATGTGTTTATAAGCAAATCTATAATAAAAAAAGAAAGAAAGAAAGAAGCCAAGCAAACCACCGCGGACATATTCCTGAAAGGAGTGACACCTCCTCAAGAAGAGGCTCAGGCAGGTCCTTCTGAAGGTATTTTAGAAAAAGGCATAGTCATTAAAAATTAGACAGATACATGTGTGTTATTGCCCCCAAAACCTGTTAGTAGAACAAGATGTAGAGGTGGAGGGTGGTGATATTGATGATCCTGGCCCTGTCTGTATAGGCCTAGGCTAATATTCATGTTTGTATCTTAGTTTTTAACAAAAATATTTAACAGGTTAAAATTTTTAATGAAAAAGAGAAAAATATTGTAAAATAAGTATATGAAAAAGAAAATTGTACAGTTGCACAGTGTGCATTTTAAGCTAAGTGTTATCACAAAAAAGTCAAAAAGGTTTTAAAAAATTAAAAATTTTATAAAATAAAAAAATTACAGCCTTGGCCATATGGCTCAGTTAGTGGGAGCATCATCTCGTACACCAAAAGTGTTGCAGGTTAGATTCTTGGTCAGGGCATGGGCAAGAGAAACTGACTGATCTCTCTCTCTCCTTTTGCCCCCACCCTGCCTTTCTCTCTAAAAGCAATAACCATGTCCTTCAGTGAGGACTTTTTTTAAAAATGTTTTATAAAAAGTTATAGTAAGCTAATGTTAATTTATTTTTGAAGAAAGAAAAATTTTACAGCCTGTGTACAGTGTTTATAAAGTCTATACTGGTGTACAATAATGTGCTAGGCCTTCGCATTCACTCACCACTCACTGACTCACCCAGAGCAACTTCCAGTCCTGCGAGCTCCATTCATAGTAACTACCTTATTAAAGTGTATCATTTTTATCTTTTATACTGTATTTTACTGTACTTTTGTCTATGTTTAGATATTTAGATACACAAACACATATCATTGTGTTACAAATGCCTACAATACTACAATACTGAGTACAGTCACATGCTGTACAAGTTTGTAGCCTAGAAGTAATCAGCTACACATAACATACCGTCTAGGAATGTAGTAAGTTATATCATTTAGGTTTGTGTAAGTGCCCTCTATGAGGTTCATACAATGATGCAATTGCTTTTCTCAGAATTTATTCCTACCATTAAGTGACCCCTGACTATAATGGAAGAAGAAGCCATCTAGGACTTTTATAGTTAGAGAGAAGTGAATGCCTGGCTTCAAATCTTCAAAGAACAGGCTGACTCTCTTGTTAGAGGCTAATGCAGCTGGTGACTTTAAGTTAAAGCTACTGCTCAAGAATTGTGCTAACTCTACTCTGCCTGTGCTATATAAATGGAACAACACAGCCTGGATGAAAACATATTGGTTTACAACATGATTTACTGAACATGTTAAGCCCACCATTGAGACATTCTACTCAGAAACAAAGTAAAAGATTCCTTTCAAAATGTTATTGCTCATTGGTAATGCACATGGTCACCTAAGAGCTCTAATGGATCTGTACAAGGTTAATGTTACTTTCATACCTGCTAACACAATATCCATCCTGCAGCCCATGGACCAAGGAGAAATTTTGACTTTCAAGTCTTATTATTTAAGAAATACATTTTGTAAGACTATAGCTACCATAGATAGTGGTTCCTCTGATTGATTTGGGCAAAGTAAATTTTAAAACCATTTATAAAAGATTCACCATTTTAAGTGTCATTAGGAATATTTGTGGATTCATGGGAAGTGGTCAAAATATCCATATTAACAGGATTTTAGAAGAAGTGGATTCCAAAACTCATGGATGACTTTGAGGGATTTAAGACTTCAGTGGAGGAAGTAACTGCAGATGTGGCAAAAATAATGAGAGAACAAAAATTGGAAGAGAACTTGAAGATGTGATTGAATTACTGCAGTCTCGTGGTAAAACTTCAATGGATGAGGAGTTTCTTCTTTTAGATGAGCAAAAAAGCAGTTTCTTGAGATGGAATCTACTCCTGGTCATGATACTCTGAAGATTGTTGAAATGACAAGAATTTAGAATGTATCGTAAACTGAGTTGATAAAGCAGAAGCAGGGTTTAAGAAGATTGACTCCAATTTTGGAAGTCCTACTGTGGATTAAATGCTATTAAAGAGCATCTTATGCCACAGGGAAATTGTTTGTAAAAGAAAGTCAATCAATGCAACAAATTTCAATGTGGTGTTAAGAAATTTCTACAGCCACCCCAACTTTAACAACCACCACACTTATCAGTTAGCACTAACCACATTGAGACAAGATCCTCCACCAGCCAAAAAAAAATGACTTGCTGAAGGCTTAGATAATGGTTATCAAATGTTAGCAATAAAATATTTTTAATTAAGGCATGTATATTTTTAGATATAATGCTATTATACACTTCATAGACTACAATATAGTGTAGATATTTTTTAAACAAACAAACAAAAAAAAAAAGGATTGTGTGACTTGCTTTATTGTGGTGGCCTGGAACTAAATCCACAATACCTCCAGGACATGCCTTTATAAAACATGAGACCCTGGATTTAGGACAAAGGTGCATTACTCACAACAATAGCAATAGCCAGAGTATCAGTATTTGCAAGGGTTCCCTAAGCTCCAGTTCCTACAAGGGACACAAAGAGGACCATATGACACCTGTATGTACTATGGGCTTTGTGACAAGAGAAGAACCCTGAGTTTAGAGAACATGAATCTTTTATAATGGGCACTGAGTCTGCCTGCTCTTTGCTCCCAAGTAGAACATTATTTTAATTATGTTACCAGTATCCATGAAACTATGGCAGACTAATTTGTTAGCTTGCATATAAGGTAAAATCACCTTTGCTGCAAATGGAGATAACTTCCCCTATGTTCCAAGGCCGTTTGTTATATGACACCCTTGGTAAAATTGTCCAGAATGAAGACAGTCAGTGCCTTTGTTTACAAGCTATCCAGAAACATGAGAGGTCCATAAAGAATTGGCTCTCAACAGTAGAGTTCTAAAAACCATGACTTGGAATCACAGCTTTTTCCATGTTCTCTGAAACATTGTTCAAACTATTTACTTTTTATGAATGCAAAATGATTCAGAAAAAAAAAGCCTAGGAAAGTGGTCACTAAGTTTGGATTCTCATTTTGGGGGAATATATAGAATATAAACTTAATGGCATTTTGGAAGGAAAATAAGGAAAGTTTTATACATCACATTTCCAGTCATCTTTTGCTGCCTATCAGCTCGCCCAAAACTTTATGACTTCAAATGATAATTTACTATTATTTCTCATGGTTCTTGGCACAGCTGTGCTGTTGTTGCTCAGAGCCTCTTTCATGTAGTTGCTGCCACATAGTGGCAAGGGCTGAATTTTCTGAAGGCTTCTTCACTTGTGTTGCTAATCTTTGGGCTGGAATGGCTGGAATACTGGGATCCTGGGCAGCTATGGCTCTCTCACTCTGCATGTGGCTCTTAACTAGCTGTGCTTCCTGACAGCATAGCGATTTCAGCATGGTCAAGCTCTCTGCAAAGAGATGGTTCCATGAGACTAAGGCTGAAGTTGTACCTGCAAGTCTTCCTGGATCCTTGCCTCAAGGGTCCCACTGCATCACTTCCATCTCCTTCAATGAGTGACAGAGGGCAGCCAAGATTCTTGGTGGGAAGGGACTCACACTGGGTATGAGTAACAGGACAGATGGGTCATTGTGGGCCTCACTTTAATTATGGAGAATGAAGTGTGTGTCCATACATGCACTTACATTTTTACGGCGTGTGTTACACATTCAGGAGAGAACTGCTGATCTGGAATAAGAAGTGCCAAGCTTGAATTCTGACTTTTGATACTTACTGACTACGCAATCTTAAATAAGTCATTTGTCTTCTTGAGGCCCATTTTCCCACCCTTAATGTAGCAATAATATTATCTCACACACACATACAAAGCAAGGAATGCTTAAGATGATTGAACACACTTTGAAAACCTGATGAAAAATACATGTGAATACTATAGCTTAATACAGATAAAATTCTTCTGTTGGCTTGCATATTTTTAAAATTCAAATTTTTATAAAATGAAACATGCCCTTCTATTTAACTCACTCAAACATAGTCCAGAAAGTTTAAGTAAACACAGAGCTTGCTTATTTCACAGCACCTCCATTCTTTCTGGCCTCCTTGAATCTGAATACAAAAAAGAAGGATACACAGCACTCACTCAACAGGTGATATTGAGTTTCTGTGTGTCATAGGCTGACAAGAGCCCACAGGAATATAAAGGGAGGTGGCCAGCCCCAAAATTGTGCTATTAAATTTAAGTCTGTCCAAGGAGAGTCATCTCTTTCCAGCAGCAAGTATTTGTCCCAGAAACAATGAAAGCACAAAGCATTATAAAATAGACCATCACATAGGACACCATAAGTTACAGCAGCCAAATATTCCATCATTCACTTCAACTAAGAAGAGTTGCCTGTCTGAGAGAAGAAAGTACAAAATCAAAATCTTTTCTGATTCTTTTTATTCACTTTCTTGTCCACTTCAGAACAAGCTGGAAGATAGCATTATTTAATTATGTAATACCTTTTTTAATTTTCCATATTTAAATGCTTCTTGGAGCTACCCAGCATAGGAAAAAGGAATCTATTTCAGAAGAAAAAGAGCAAGATAGTAATTTTTTGTGCCATACAGATGGATGAATGAAAATAGTAAGGAAATTATACATTAAACAAAATATAGAGAAACAAATATATTTTCACCTTGATTTCCATCATAATTTCAGATTGTAATACTCATGGGAAATTGATCTAAAATGCAATAGAATTCACCTTTTAAAATCTTTCCATCAACTCCCAAGAATGCCCTGCCTTTATTGGCATGCATTTCATGTACATGCAATTCCCTTTAGTCAGCCTGTGGTAGGATAACTAGTCAAATAAATAATCCATCCATGGGATCATGACACACTCAATAAATGTAACATATATTATAGTGTACCACTCACTGAACTGCCATTTGTTTAGAAGTTTTAAGCACTCTATCAGTCTTATATGTACACATACACAGTAGCCATACAGTTTTTTCAGATATCCAGCAGAATTTAAAAGTCCAGACAACCACACAGAGGCTACTTTGGACTGAATGTAGCCTAGACAACTTTATTTTTATCACACAGTTATGCAATGATCAATGCAGAGTGAAAGAGTCTCATTATCTGTTTAGAAGGACTTCCTATAAGTACCTTCTTTAGTAGCACCCATTAATATAGGTGTTAATTGTAATAGTTTTCTAAGGTGAGAAGAGAAAGAAGGAATGGAAAGAAAGCATACCTGCAAAACTGTTTCTATAATTTCTGGAAGATTTCCTTTATCTCCCACCAGCAGAAAAGCCAGATTGGCTTACGATTTATACATAGCTAGATGATAGATTGATTGATAGATGATAGACAGATAGATATAGATACATTGAAGAACTCTCATTATTTTTAAGTGCACAAAATAGAAACTGTCCCAAGTAAATATGCACAGGTCAAGGTTGGCTTATTATCAATGAGAAAGGAACTTCCAGGTCAATAGAGTTCAGTCCCCATGACTTTGCCATTTGTTTATGTACTTATTTATTTATTCAACATTACTTGTGGCAAGGACTAAAGAAAGGATCCAGATGTGAAAAGCATAGTCCCTGTTTTCAAGTAGCTTATGATCTAAAAGGGTAGAAAGACATATAAGCTCAAAATTTTTAGTCAGTAAGAGTTATAATGAGGTCACAATATTGTGGGTGTTCTAGAAAGAGAGACTTAAGTCCATGGCGAAAGGAAGGTAGAGCGGCATGTGCAGATCAAGGATCAGAAAACAAGGAAAACCATTAGAAAAATGAAGGTGAGATGTTAGAAGAGACTCTCCTAGTCTGAAGCATCCATGCTAACAACATGACAAAGTCACAGAGTTATAAAAAAGCCTGATGTATTTGGAGGAGCTGCAGAGAACCCAGAAAGCCATGGAGGGAAGGGGCAGAGAAGATTGAGAAGATAGAAGACTGGAGCAGTAAGCCACACACCCAACTCACTGAATGCCTAATGAGCACCCTAGGCACAAGAGGCCATAAATTGAACAATTTGATTGAATTCCTCAGATATGCTTTTCATATATATTTGAATAAATAAGCTGCACCGTTTTCTTTCTTTTTAAAAAATAGATTTAATTTAATTACTCGTAGAGAGGAGAGGGGAGGGAGAAAGAGAAATGAAACATCAGTGTGTGAGAGAAACACACATGCCTCTCATCAATCAGTTGTCTCTCACATGGGCTCCAACTAGGGACCAGCCCTCAACCAGGCCTGTGCCCTGACCAAGAATAGAACTGGTGACCTTTCACTCCGTGGGATGAAGCCCAACCAACTGAGCCATACCTATCAGGGTGGCTTGTGGGTTTTCTTAATAGCACTTTTTAGAAACGAAAATTACATCCTATTTCTGTCCATCTAGCTCGCAAACTCACAGGTCTACTTGTCAGAGGTCAGGAAAAGGAGTCTTAGAGGGTGACTATCCCTGGCTGATGGATGGTGGCAGGGATATTCAAATTACATGTGCTACTGAGGCGGGCCTAACTTTGTAGTTGAAAAAAATTCCTAAAGATTTCCTTTTGTGGAGTGAGTTAACTTTTCCTTTTAGGAAGACAAAATACTTGACAATACATTGAAAAAATGTTTAAAGATGTGAAAATGTCTATGTATTATAGAAGTCTTCATACACTAAGATACATGAAAACAGTTCATGTATTGCAGATGGCACTAATTCCATCAGAAAATTGCACAAAGAGCATGAAAGTCACTAACATGATGCAAAAAAAATCCAAGTCTTCAATTACATTAGAAGCACTATCCATTATATTAATCTTTTACACAGCTCCTTCCTATCAAATCACATTAGCAAATTTGGTTTAAACTAATGTCCTATAAAAATCTCATCATTTTTATTAAGTATGAGAAAATTGTGGTTTTCCTTACATTGACTGGTTGGTCTCATTCATCCCTGTATGTCAGATTAATGATAAAGGCTGTCCATTATTTCCTGTTTCTTAATAATAAAGACATGAATCTTATCACTTGGGTTAGAGCAAGTTTGGATTAAGATACAAAAGAATGACAGCAGGCCCCTTACATGAAAACTAGACATTTAAACTTCGAGGCTGGGTTATTTCCTTTCAATTTTATTTTCTCTCAAGCTCCCATAGAGCTGTCAACAAACTTATCAGTGCTTTTCACCTTCTGTAGAATGTGCTTCAACTTGAACATGGCAATTCCACTCCAGAGCAATCCCTAAGAAGTATTACCTCCATTGAATTAAGATACAAAAAGGTTTTCTCACATTTCTGACTAACTGAAACACCTGAGAAGAAAGTCTGTAGCTAAAGATCCTTTCTTCCCCAATGTCACTGTCAGCTAATGACCTGGCTTCCTACTTCACTGAGAAAATCAAAGCACAATTGATCACTCTCTTCTCCTTGCCACTCCTGCTTCTGCTGCCTTTTGGGACACCATATGTTTTTAGGTTTTTTTCTGTCTCCATGGTGGATCTTTTGTAGTCACCATTGCCTCTTCATCTCCCCTCCCCATGTCTTAATGTTGAACTTCAGGTGCATTTCTTTACCATTTTCTCTCCCAAACTCACTCCCTTGATGATCTCACCAGGATTTGCCTACTTGCAGCTTTCCTCATTGCAGTCAATATCAGCTTTACCCTTCTAGTCGTTCAAGTCTTAGTCATCTGTGACTCTTCTGTTTCTTTCATACCCACATCCAATCCATTTGGAATTCTGCTGGCTTTACTATCCAAGTGTGTAAAGAACCCAATTTCTTATCACTTCTATGGCTGTCACCATGGTCGCAGCTACCACATGCTTGCCCAGATTATGTATCAGCCTCCTGGCTAGACACCTTGCTTCTGCCTTCACACAACTAAAAGCCCCACAACTGTCAGGGAAGCCTTTAAAAACAAAGGCCATCGATTTTCCAAAAACCTTTGATGATTTCCCTTTTTACTCACATTAAAACCAAAGTCCTTATAATGGCTACAAAAGCCCTCCATGCCTGGGTCAGCCCCCTGACAGTTATCTCTCTAATATTGCCTTCCAGTCTCTTCATTACTAATTCTGCTCCTACATCCCAGCTGTGTTGCCACATTTCAAGGCCAGGCAGGTCCACGGTATTCATGCATACAGAACAATGTCCATGGAGCTGTTGGGATGTCTGGCATGCCTTTATTCATGGGTGGGCAAGCCATGTACACTACAAGCTGTGTGTTTATCTGCATGTCTCATGTCATGGCCCCTGCTCCCCAGTATGGCACCCATTGTGGCACCTGTCCCCTTGCGTGTCTCTCATCATCATTGCCCCCAGCAGGGAGTCCCTATCTGTTTAAGTACTAGAGGGGAACAAAGCCAGCAAGATGCCAGAAATTATATAACATAACATAATTCTGTGCATGCAAGCCCACTTCATGTTATGGGAACAGTTTATTGGACCCAGTCTCAAGGCTATGAGAACACTGGTTATCAGGCCCCTCCAAGACTATGGGAACATGGCTTTCCTTAACTACCCAGACACCTGGGTGAGGAAGCCAGACTGCCTCCACTGACCCTACACCAGCCTTCCTACTCTTTCTCCAAAACAATGCCTTGTCCTAGAACTTTTGCTCTGTACTTCTTTCTGCTTGGAATGGTCCTTTCTCCCAGATATCTACATGGTTTACTTCCTCACCCGCCAACCTTTGCTTATACGTCACCTTCCCAATCAGCCAAATGCAATCATTTGGTTTAATACCTCAAACTGCTCCTCTGCTCCACTTGCCCTATGTTGTTCAACATCCCTGCCTTCTTTGATTTTTGAGTCCTTTTATCCAACTTTGCTTTTTTTCACCATAGTACTCTAATCATATTCTAACATAGTGTGTATACACTTACATCAGGTAAACACTTTCCCAATATGTTTACTGTTCATTTTTTTGTTTCCCACTGCTAAAGTATATAAGCCCCACATTGGGCTGACACCCTAAGCCCCTGGGACCATGCCTGATATATAATAGAACTCAAAAAATGCTGAATAAATAAATAAATAAATACACTGAGTGCTTTACCATTCATAAGAATTACTTGTGACTATCATTTTTTTATTTTGTATTTTCCTAATGATTAAAGTAAAATAAACTGATTTGGAAATTATTGAAAATGAACCATACATTAATGTATAAAGCTATAAAAATTAATACATCTACTAATCAGTAAAAAATGTTAACTTTTTGCATATTTTTCTATAATTACTTAGAGATTAGATCTTATTATAAGCACTATTATGTATATTGCTTTTTTGATACATATTATATTAAAGCCATTTTCTATGACATTAGGAATATATCAAGCTTTGTGCAGTGTAGCCCATAAGGTTTATCTGAGGCAGGATTATTTTTGAAAGAACACATCAAAAACATATTTTGAAAAACTTGCATAAAATCCCATTATGCAAACAACCATGTTCTGCTTAATTATGGTCATTTGTATTATTTGCAAATATTTTATATTATTTGCTAGTGCAATGAACATCTTTGTGCAGACATCCTTGTCAACATATCAAATTTTCCCTTGGGACTAATGCATAGAGGAGAAGGAGGTCCTGGGAAAGTGGCATGCATATTTTTTAATGTTCTCTATATCACCAGATCACCTTTCAGAAAGAGGTTGCCAATTTATGCTGCCACCAGCAACATATCTAAACCAAAGAGAAATCATGGCAGGATTAAGTATCAGAAAATTGTTTAATCTTACTAATTTTATAACCTCTCACAGTCTGGAGATGTCAGGTTTAGCTTGGTGATTCTCACTTGAGATCCTTCATATAGCTGTGTAACAGGGGGCACCCAAGAGGGGAGCCCCAAATAGGGATTTGTAATGGGGTCCAGAAGAGCTTGGAGATAATTGGCTCCACACCACAGGGCCACACCTGCCCAGAATGCTGGCAGCTGTGGCCAATTATGGGAGGAGCTGGAAATGGGGATGCAGAGGAAGATTGGTGCTGGGATTTAAGAAGAGGCGTGACCGCCATTGGGCATCTCTTTTGGGGACCACGCATCTGTTTAGAACCACACAGCTTTGGTGTCTTGGTTGGGACTACGCAGCCTGGATAAGAGTCAGGACCACAAGGCTTTGGAAGTGCTCCCTTTTGCCATGTGGAGGGTGCCGGGAGGACTGTGTGCATTGGTGGAGAACTTTAGTTTGTATTTCAAATAAATACTAAGTTCCTTTCCTTTTCACTGATCTCTGGCATTGAGAGATGTCTTTCCAATTGGCAGCGGACAATCGAGCCCAGTAGGTGGTCTGGACAGTATTAGTATACCATCCTTGAGGGGACCTCCTGTTCTGTTCTGTAACAGTTGCAAGTAGATATATCTGAGGTTGGACCATCTCAAAATTTCCTCTTTCATACATCTGGCACCACTCCATACAACCTCTCCACATGGCTAATTGGAGCTTTCTCACAGCATGGCTTCATCAGGACATCAGACTTCCAGAGACTCAAGCTCCAAAGTGATTGATCTCAGAGACCCAGGCAGAAGCCACCAAGCTTCTTATTACATAACTTCAGAAGTTTCAAAATATAGTTTCTACTGCATTCTTTTTACTGATCAGGTCCATAGATAAAAGGGGGGAAGAGAATGAGACCCTGCCTCCAATGAGAGGAGTGGCAAAGAATTTTCACCCATGTTTAGTCCTTCGCAGCTTCTCTAAGAAAAAATGTTTAAAGGCTGAACTTTATGCTTAACTGAAGCCTTTCTGGTTGCAATTTAAAACCATTTCCCTTATTCTGTCTTCTTAAAGATAGTCAAGAGGTGACTAGAAACTTTTCACTTGATAGCAATTATTTCTACAATTAAAGATATTTACATCTTATCTGGGATTAAATTTTCCCCATCCACAAAATGAGAAGCTAAAATTTATATGGTACTTTCCAACTCTAATTTTTAGGAATCTATATGGGACATTTTATTCATCCTTTAGTCTTGTATAAAAGGTCTAAACACTGCCTCATAATAAATACTTGTTTTTGATGACTAAACCCCAACCATTCAAATAACTGACAAAAACTCCTTTCCTACAATTATTAACTACTACTGAATTTTTATTGTCTAGATAGAAACAGTTCTGAATTTACACATAAAAGATAAAGTTATTACAATATTTTGAAGAAAATCTTTAAAGCTAATTATCTAAAGATTAGATAAGGGATATCTTTTAATTAATTTCAAACCCTGGATTGAGTACTAAGCAGAAACATGAAAAAAAGATTTCCAATGGGAAGTGGTGGTTATGGAAGAGTCTCCTTCCCCTTGAGAAGTACCGTTTAATTTTCAACATCAATTTGAAATAAATGCTGGTATGAGCTCCAAGGGAAGACTGTTTCTGTTATAAACTTAATGAAGAAGTCCACAGTATAATATACAAAATATATGTTGTGCTTCTTTCTTAAACTAACTTCCACATTTTTTGCTTTGGTTTCAATGACAGGACTTGCATTTACACAGCCTCTGTAATTTCAGATAAATGTCATAGAGGCTGAGTCTCTGGGGGCATGCCTCCTATAACAGCCATTACTAATCTTTTTATTTACTTTCCCTCCATCCAGCATCCAACGCACTGCTTGGCACTTTGAGTTTTGATAAGTAAATCGCCATAAATATTTTGCTTTTCTTTATATTAATGAAAAAAACTTAAAACTTTAAGTTATTCAATGTAAAATATGGGAACAATGCACACTGTGTCAGATTAAGCTTGAAATTACCTACAGATTATGTGTACAGCCTGATAGCAAAGGAATTAATAACCTGATCAAAACATGGGCTTAGGACTTGACTAGACATTTCCCCAAAGACACACAGATGGCCAACAGATACATGAAAAGATGTTTAACATTACTAATCATCAGGGAAATGCAAACCAAAACACAATGAGACGACCTCACACCTGTCAGAATGGCTAATATTCAGAAAATATATAAGTGCTGGTGAAGGTATGGAAAAATTAGAACCCTAGTGCACTGTAGGTGGGAAAATAAATTGGTGCAGTCACCTTGGAAAACACTGTGAAAAATCCCCCTGAAATTAAAAAAGAACGACCATACAATTTAGTAATCCCCCTTCCAGATATTTATCCAAAAGAATAAAAATCAGAGTCTTAGATATTTGCACTCCCATGTTCACTGCAGCATTATTCACAATAGCTAAGATAGAAAAAAAAAAGCTAGATGTCCATGACAAATGAATGGATAAAGAAAGTGCAGTGCACACATGCAGTGGAATATGATTCAGTCTTAAAAGAGAAAGAAATTCTAGAATATGTGGTGACATGAATAAGCCTGGAAGACATTATGCTAAGTGAAATAAGTGAGTCACAGAAAAACAAATGTTACATGATTCCACTTATATGAAGCATCTAAAATAATCAAATTCATAAAATCAAAATGTGGAATGGTGATTGCCAGTGACTAGGAGGAAGAGGAAATGAGGAGTGATTAATCAACAGACAATATTTTTCAGTTAAGCAAGATGAATATGCTCTAGGATCTCCTGTAGAACATTGTACCTATAGTCAACAA
This sequence comes from Carollia perspicillata, assembly GCA_004027735.1. Classification (NCBI taxonomy): domain Eukaryota; kingdom Metazoa; phylum Chordata; class Mammalia; order Chiroptera; family Phyllostomidae; genus Carollia; species Carollia perspicillata. Next base: position 64,534 of record PVKM010000993.1, read on the forward strand.
TACTGTATTGTACACTTAAAATTTTGAGAGATGAGATCTTATGTTGTGTTTTATCACAATAAAATATATTTTTAAATCACATACATAGCTGAAAAAATTACCTACAAATTTGATAATGTAGGATTCTCAAAACTTTTTGCATCTTAATTTCTCAATAGTTTTGCCTTTTTGAAAAACACATTTACATAGTACATGCTGAACATGAAATAATCAGGGTACTCACTGGAGCACCTCAAAGGAAATTCATCTTAAATGCAAGGAAGAGACAGAAAGGAAGAAAAAGATGGATGAGGACAGAGGTGGGTAATTTGGTAATGAAGGACATAAGAGGCAAAGTTGATACATTTTGCAGTACGTTGCCTCAATTTTCTTTTTTAAAGTATGAGGAAAAGGAACTTCCTGAGAGTTCAGGGTAGTTGTTGAGAAAAATGGGAAAAGTATGAATCAGCGACACCACAAGAGATTAAGTTGTGTAATTTTCTGCAAAAGTTTTGCAACTCTCAGATGTAGGTACAGGAGAAGCACAGATTAGTTAAAAGCAAGTTTAAGTGATTTTTCTGAGATGCAGGGGGAAGGCAGGTCAAGGAAGTAAGAAAGTTGAAGGGCTGCCACGAGGGAGGCTGAAATGGTGGTCAAGTTCCATTGGAAAGGAAATGGAAGAATGGACTGCCATGGGTGGAAATCAAAGGAAGGGGTCAAAGAGCAAGTGTAATGCCAGTGAGGATGGGAGAGTTAGAGATGGGAGGAGTTCCACAAGTAGCATCTGGGGCTTAAAGTCTCAGAAGCAGTTCCAAATGGTTAGGGGAGTGAGATTCTGGATACAGAATGGCCAAAGCATTTTGAACTTTGGTTGTTGGGAGGACATTTAGTAACATCGCCCAGGATTACAGGATAGATGGGGATAGAAAGGAAGAAAGGTTGCGAGTTGGAACTAAAATCTTCAAGACCAAGGGAAAGAGGACACTGAAGAGAAGGGACGGAGACAGCTGAACTGATGGCATGAGTGTTAAGGACAGGGTTTTCATGTGTGCCTAAAAATTAGTCTAAGAGCAACAGAGAGTGAGAAAATTCCAGCTGCCATTTTCCTACTACATGTAATCCCCTGTGCTGCAGCTCCCAGGGTTTCAAACACATAAATTTGTCAATTTCCCTCCTTGTTTTAAAATTCGTCATGGCTCCAATCACCCTCTGAGTAAATATGGTCTGTGAAGTAATCATGACTAGACCCAGCATCATTTTCCTCTCCTACTTGGAGGATCATGGCAACTGCTCATTGCACTGCAAGCACTCTGCTCTCCAGCCACAATGCCTGTGTACCTGCTGGTCCTTTTGTCTGTGACCTTGCTTCCTCCATTGTTCTGGCATACGTTCTCTCAGCCGCCACATATGACATCCTGGAAACCCATCCTGACTAATTTTTGGACCAGTACACTCTTCTGACACTCGCCAGCTCTCTTATAGAAATTTTCACACTGTGCAGTAATTAACAAATGATATAAAGCAGCAGTTTCAACCAGTGTGCCACAAGAATTTTTAAAACATGTGATATCTGACTATTTAGGCCAGGGCACTGGCCTCTTTTTCCTTAGATTGTAAAAAAAAAAATGACAATAGTCAACACAACAATAGCCATCAGTGTGAGCGAATCAAAATTATACTTATTATTTTTGTCAGATTGTCAAAAAAGTATATGTTTTGGTGTGCCACAGTAATTTTAGTAATTAGTTTATGCGTGGCATGAGACAAAAAAGGTTGAAAATTGCTGTTACTAAAGGTCTCTTCCCCTACCAGACTAATTGCCTTGAGAACAGCCAAGTTTTTTATGTTTTCTCTGCATCTTCAACCCATGGCATTGTGCCTGAAACATAGCAAGCACTCAGTAAACGTTGACCAAAATGACATCTGCTTACTGAGCTACTGAATTGGTTCCTATCATAGGACAGCTTTGGTTGATAGATGATTCATAATTTCAGAGTCGCAGTAAACCCACACACAGTTTCCAAGAATGATTGTAATGATCCAGTTTTCAAATTGCCATATAAAACTTACAGTTTGATAAGGCCTCATCCTTATACTTATATAGAGGAGATAAAATTATATCTTTCCAGAAGCAAAAAACCCTTCTCCTAACCCATTCCCCATAAGTGACCTTTGCCATGCCTGCAGCCTCCCAGAAAAGAACTTTGGTTTGCTTACAGCTTCTATACTGAGCCAGCCAATCCTCTGAATGGGTGTTGTTTACCTTCTGTGAGGTTCCTAGTTCTGTCCTTGTTAATAGTGAACCTTGAACTCCTCTGTGAAGAGGAGGCCAAGGGCAGAACGGATGAAAGACCTGAGCACAAATATCTGAAAGGAAGGAGATGAGGCCCTTCCCCACCACTGCCTTTCATTCTGCATTTGCTCTACATATTCAGTATAGGATAAGCCACATCCAATTCATTTTTTTATTTTTGCGTATCTCCTTGTCAAACTACACTTATTGAGGTTCTGATTATGAAAATTGCTACCAGCTGATTGCTCCTGGTGAGGTAGAAACCTTGACTGAAGTAAAAAAGAAAACATTACCCCCCCAAAACCCCACTATCTTCTGAAACCTTTAATGTCACTGTGTAGGTTAATGAATTTCACATCAAGGTTATATACTATTTCAGTAAAACTATCATTTTTAACTAAAAATAGCCCTTGGAAGGCAATTCTTCAACTGCCATATTTTGTAATACAAAGAAGAGACATTTTTTGAAAGTGACCCTCATGTGATGTCAACTTTATTTAAAGAAAAGTATTAGCTCAGAAAAGCAAGATCAAAGCTAATCCTTACTCCACATTCCCAAATTTAAGGTTTAATTATTTATTTTTAAAAATATAGTGATTTGTCCCTGGCCAGGTGACTGAATTGGTTGGAGCAATGTTGTGTACACCAAAAGGTTGAAGGTTTGATCCCCAGTCAGGGCACATACCTAGGTTGCAGTTGGGGTGTGTATGATAGACAACTAATTGATATTTCTCTCTGACATCAACATTTCTCTCTCTCTCTCTCTCTCTCTCTCTCTCTCTCTCTCTCTCTCTCTCTTTCTTTCTCTCACTATCTCACTAATAAACATATCTTTGGGTTAGGATTAAATATGCAAGGTCTGTCTAGAAAAAGCCCAACCATTGTTAATATAATGAGAATGATTTGCATGGCAGTGATGAAACCTGGCAGCCAAGAAGAGAGGACTGGAGTGCACATGCGTGAACAATGATACTCCACTGTACTAGTTAGTGGGGGCAGTAGACGCCATTAAATGAGCACAAGTGGCCTTTGCATTCAAAATGACTGAGTGAGTAGAGTAACCAATCTGCATCAAATTTTGCATTAAGCTTGAACATTCCTCTGCGAAAACTATTTCAATTATTTAGAAGGCTGCAGGTATGGGCAACTGGTGATTGGCAGCTTCATCATGAAAATGTGCCCACTCATGCATCACGTCTCTTACAGAGTTTTTTGGCCAAATACCAAATCACCCAGATGACTCAACCTTTACAGCCCAGATTTGGTGCCTTGTGAGCTCTGTCTTTTCCCAAAACTAAAATCACCTTTGAGAGGGTAAAGATTTCAGACGTTGATGAGATTCAGGAAAATATGATGGAGCAGCTGATGGTGATGAGGAGAATTGTGTGAGGTCCCAAGGTGCCTACTTTGAAGGATACTGAGGTGTCATTGTCCTATGTACAGTGTTTATTTTACCTTCTATCATCTTCAGTAAATGTCTCTATTTTTCATATTATGTGGCTGGATACTTTCTGAACAGACATCATACATATTTGCATTCTTACTGGAGAAAACCTCGACCAGGGCACTATGTTAAGAAGCCAAAAAAGTGTCTTTCTCTATTTCAAATTCTAAACTTAAAGTCAGATCCAAACTCTTGAAGAGAAGCATCTAAGGCAAGAGGCACCAAAGATTTTTTAAATATTCATCCAATCTCCCAGTCTCTCCCTCACTTTTGAAACTTTAACACTTACCATTGTTTTGACAATGGTCGTTTGGTCAAGGCTTTTAATTAAGACTAGCCACTGCCCTTTTGGCCATAAGTTTTTAAAAAGAAAGACCAGTGACACATCTTTATGGAAAACTTCTCTCCCCAAGGAATCTGGTCCACGCCCTTGAGCATTCCAGAGTTTGCAACTTTCTATGGCTACATATGGCCCATTGACAAGTTAGCAGCTGTAAAGCAGACAGGCTGAGCACAACCAGCTGGTCAACTGAGGCCACATCTAAACAAAATGAATGGACACAGTTCATCAGTTCTATTTGGCCATCCCAGCATTCGATGCAGATCAGACCAGAGCTCACTGCAGCTACAGAGATGAGCGTGGGAATGTGGTGCTTGTCAGAGTGGAACAGACAGCCACTCTGTGACCCTGCCTGCCCAGGGTGGGGCTCCACACACTATGCTGACAAAGGGGAAGACTCACACCAGAACTGCTGTTGTCCATCTTCATTCTACTCAGTGGCTCATTTTGATCTCAACTCCTCACCACTGAACAGTCCATCTCAAGAAGCTTTTTCTGAAATAACTTTGCTGAGGATCCTGCCTAACAGAAAAAATTCAGTGCCCCAAAGTCAAGGAGCTCTTTCTTCATTAAAGATCAGCTATGTAGTTAAGGAAGATTTAAAAAAACTGGGGAAGTAGTGATTTTTCCCCAACTTCCATCATATGACATATTTTGAGGGGAAAAAAACCCTGAAAGTATATGATCACAGATATAAAATGTGACTGAACTGACCATCCTACCTTCACACTAAACTTTACCATATTAAAAAAAATATCTTTCAAAGAATCTCAAAAATTACAAAATCCTCCCTCTGGTATAAAATATTTCTCTGAAAACTGATTAGCAATTTTAATGACAAGCTAGCCTTAGTTATGGATAAAGAACACTGGTTATCAAAATAGTTTCAGCGTGCTTTAAAAGAGAAAAAAAGAAAGCAGAAGAAGCCTGAAAATCTGCTAGAAGAAACAAACGTTGTATGGCATCCAACAACTTCAAGTCTGAGGCCATGAGCTCCAAAGCTTCTCACCAAACCTGTGGCCCCATGCAGAAACATGCCAAAACAACACAGTTTGGGCTCACTGTATGCCAATTAACACTATAATGAGCTATCGAAACTATGTCTGCTCAGAAAAAGACTCTTGTTAATTCTACTTAATGCCTGACAGTGGTTAAGCACCATTAATACTCCATAATTTCATTGTATGTTATTGTAATCATATCAGCATATATCTCGGTGGCCACACAAGGCTCAATGGGCTTTCGTGAATTACAGGTCACATGACTCTGCTTCAGTGAGAGACTATCTTCCATCACAGCCAGACCTCCGTTGCCCTCCCCACAGTCAGTAGCCTAAGCAGGTATTAATAAAGGTCTCCTTTTTTAAATTGCACAGCTCTAAATGGTCTTTAAGGGACCCAGCAGTAATCTCAAGATCCCTATATTTTAGCAGGAAAGCAGGACAGAGGAATTAATAAGAGCCCTTTCTGTGTAAACTGCTCCCTGCTCTAAGGCTATAGTGTGATGTCAGGGCGCTAAGAGAATTTTAAATACACAGGATGGATTGTTTGTGTTGCAAAAGCGAAACAGGGGGCAAAGGCTAAGAGACTTGAGGAAATTGAAAGACTGCCAGGGATGCTGGGATGCAAATAGCAACAAAACAGGGATAAATGCTCCTGCTCACATATGCAGAAGTCCTGCAGAAGGGGGAGAAAAAAAAGGTTATTAATTTTCACCAGGCTGTATCTTACAGCTGGTGGCTCAGCATCAGTTTTTGGTGTAATGAAAATGGTCTGAGCAGAAGATAAATGGTTCATAAAGTGGACCATTTAGATGCAATCGAGGCTCAATCTGTCCAGTGACTAATCACATCCCCCCAGTAAAGCTGAATTCCGCTAACAGACCCTTTTTTTTCCTGGCTGTACCAGTGAATTGTAGCCGGGTCTAAGTTCAAGGCAGGCAGAGAATTATCTTGATTTATTAGCGCACTCCTGGCCATGCCACTCGCTCGGCTGTGCCTTTGTGGGGCTTCTGCCCTGTTGCTGTCGGAGTGTAATTTTTACTGTTCCCCTGGGACTAGTACACAGCATCATTTTCAGATGCTAGAAAAATGGGCTGCTTTTGCACCTGTAATTTTTCTTCTTTTGCTGCTGAAGGTATATAATATATCTCTAAAGTGCGTAATAAGTTTCTGAAAAACGTGTTTTTAAAAGAAATTGATTCCAGTGGTTTATAAGCCCAAGCAAGGCCACATAAGGAAATGCACCAGATTGCGAAGGTATGCCTGGCTGGCAAGACAGCCATTTTTACCCTTCCGTTTAGCAAATCCTGACTTCCCTCTAGTCCAGAGCATCATTTCAGACATTTTTCTATATAATAGTTGCTTCTCATAATGAACTCTGATCAAATAAAAACGCTGTTTATATTGAGACTTCACAAGTCCTGATTACATATAAAATAGAGTCAAATCCCTCATAATGACATTTAATTGTGAGAAAGAAAAGATTTCACTAGAAGAGCATTCAGCTGCATTTGTTCAATGTTCCTTTGCATAATGCCGTTTATAGATCATTCAATTATGACATTATTATGAGCAGCATTAAGAGTAACTCACTAGTTCCCTATATTTTTAGACCTATGGAAAATAAACTTGAGGAGATTGTCATTATTTTGACTGAGACGTACAAAAGGCCCTTCATTTTCACGAGGGTTGACTACCCATTTGGCTAATGAATTCTGACACTTCAACCATAATCTTGTGAGCATCTTCAGAAGGGCAATTCATGTTGCTTAGGACACCAGAAGAAACAAAGTTCCCTCTTCTGGGAGGCTCCAAAGATTATAACTAATGTTATTAATAACCCAACAAATGGCAGTGGGGAAGAGGCCTGAGCCAGTTTCTTTTAAGACTTCCAAGGTTATTTTTTCAATTTCTGAAGGACCTGACAGATATGATAGGTAAACTAGCAGGCAGTAAGTAGGGGAAAATGCAGCTGAAAACCTCAGTAGTCATACATCTTCTGTAAAAGGAGCCCAAGTTCCAGATACCTGCCTCTGTAACCCCATGTCTCCAATAATATCAGTTTTCTCAAGGTGGTAGAAGGTGTAGATTCATTACTGTCTGAGAATCCTCTCAGACCTGCATCTGTCCATTTAGCAGGGTAAGCTTTACCTGTCTGCCTCCCTTTTCACAGAGCTTTGACCAGTGCAGCTGTGAACTGTATTTGCAGTAAAACAAATAGGCCTGTGTGATGCCAGCCACACTCGCAATTTGGGCAGAAAAAAAAGGAAAGGAAAGAAAGAAGAGGTGGAAAAGCAGAGCAGGCATCATTTGCAGCCACATGTATCAGCAGAACAGGTCTATCATGACATGACCAGAACAAGCAATGCTTTTTGTGATTCATTAACAAACATTCATTGTATACTTTGCATGTTATGATAAGTTTGCAGAACACATAGATGAACAAAGCAAACCCCTTCCTTAATTGAACAATTTAAAGAAAGAAAAGAAAAAGAATCTGCAATCTTGAATGACTAAAGACTAAATGAATGAATGAATGGATGTCTCTGGCCCAGATGATGCTCAACAAGTCTGAAAGAGTAAGGCCAAGGGTTAGTCAGAGCCACCTAGAATAAGTGTGGCTTTGGGGAAGTCACTTAACTTCTCTGTACTTTGGTCCCATGACTATAAAATGGGGGTAAGAATCTTTGTCTCATTCACCACTCAAGATAATTTTGAGAATTAATGAGATGGCATTTGTGCAAGCAGTTTGATGTGTCACAGAATGCAGGGCATTATTACTATTACCTGAGAGATAAGGGTCTATGATAGAGTTATGGACACCTTGGGCTGCCCAAGGGCATGTAATTGAAGGGGCAAAGGCAAGCTAAAATACAGCCACTCTTGATTCTCTAAGCCATGTGACTGATCAGGCATAGGACTGGGTCATCCCTGGAGAAGGGGTACGTTTTCCTAATTTGCACATATGGACCAAATGGGCTAGGAACAGTGTGTGCAAATGTGTAAAGTATATCAAAACAGATCCTGAAAGCATTCCATCACTGAGCATTTCCATAAACTGAAAATGCTTGAGCTTTCACTTATTTCTGTTACATTCCATGTGGGCCTTTGACATCAAGCTGCAATATCTTGGAAAAATACATTTTGATTAAAGAACATAATTTTTAAAATTTTAGCCCATAAAAACATAGCCTTGATTTTTAATTCACAACATAAATGTGCATGCATGAAAAAGTTTTCATAAATGAAAACATACCTTATACAATGGGAGGATCAAATTCTTTAGAAATATGCCTTTATTGAATGGCCCTGCTGAGCATTAAATCAGTTTGATGTAACCTTAACACAGGACCCACTCAACTGCAAACCAGATTGATATCTTATGTGATCTAAGCCTCCTCCAAAAATCCAAACTAAATAGCCCCACCCTTGCCACTGATTCTGCTTTTATCCACCTTGTCTTTATAGCACTGATAAATACAGAAATTATATTTTTTGTTTTGTTTGCCTCTTTATATTATTCAATATCCCTTTTGAGGAGTCCTTAAGCAAGTCTTGAACCTCAATTTCATCATTTGTCAAATTGAGATGTTAACACCCTTCAGGATGCTTCAGAGATAGTGATGAGTAAAGAATCTAATATGTTCAATTGGCAGCAGGAAATAAGTAACCTTTCTTCTTTGAGCCTAAGCAGTGACAGTTCCCCAAACCAGTCTGTTATTCTAGACTGACTCCTAGTAGAACAGTAGATAAAAGAGATCAAGGGAGAAGATTGAACCAGAGCGTGCGTGCGTGCGTGCGTGCGTGTGTGTGTGGTGTGCATGTGTTAACAGAGTGGAGATGGGGTCACTGGAAGGGAGAGTGGACCTGATTACTCCTCCTGCAACCAGCAGGAAAAGGAAGAAGAGAAAACCAGAAAGAAGCAAATCCATGGCTCTGGATTTTATCTTACAGGGGCCTTTCCTGCTGGAAAAATAGCATTCTGCAATAACATCAACCAACAGCAGCTCCTTCTTGGGATTGCTGTGGTGGGATGGGAAGGTTGGCAGCAGAAGCAGGTAGTGAACACTTGACTACCCACACAGAGTTCTTGAGCACCTGAAACCTACTGGGTTCTCAGGACCAGACAGTGAATGAGACTGTGATAATCTCATAATGGGGTGTTTTCCAAATATAATGCACTAAAGAGAATTCACTCATTTTAAGTGACTTCATGAGGGTGACCTTACATTAATGTAAGTTGTAGTCCTCTGTGAAGCTGTTCTACCCACTTCACAGTTATCCAATGTCTTACTCAGTTTAGGCTGCTATAAAAAAATACAAAAGATTGAGTGGTTTAAACAAAAAACAGTTATTTCTCACAGTTCTAAAAGCTGGAAAGCCCAAGGTAACAGCATACTCAGTTCCTGGTGAAAGACTCTTTCTAATTTGCAGATAGTTCCCATCTCATTGTATCCTCACATGTTGGGAAGAGAGATCATCTCTCTCATGTCTCTTAAAAGGTACTAATTTCATCATGAGGGCTCCATCTTCATGACCTAATAACCTCCCAAGAGCCCACCTCCATCACAATGGGGGTTAGGCTTCAACATATCAATTGGGGGGACACAAAAATTTCGTCATAACTTTCAACTGGGGGTGGTTTTAACCAGGGGTGTTAATAACTGGTAATAATGAAAAATAAAGTTACACTATCTCATAACTTCCTTTTTTTAAGAAAGTACAAACAGAGAATGACATGGGGTTATGACTGACATTTGTGTGGAAAGACACATACATACTGTTTATCCCATGTAAGTCTTAGAAAACTAAATGGCTTACTAGTTCTGTGTTGAAAATAAAATCAACACTTCTCTCCAAAAGCTATCAGCTCGTCTCTATAAACATTTGGATTAATCTAGTATCTACTTGTCTCTATGTTAAGATAATTATGACAATTGGGTAAAATATTTATCAATAGAAAATTGAATCCAAATTGACTAAAACATTCACTGAGCAAGTTTCACAAACTAGTAGGAATTATACCTATTTCCTACCTTATAAATATTGAATACTAGATTGGTAAAATGGGTCTGAGAACTGGGGAGAAAGAATTCATATTGGCAGAGGCTGTCCTATTAGCACTTTACACATTTATGGGTTCTGCATATTTCTGTGAACCTCTTCAATATAATAGCAAGACTATACATTTGTCCTGGCAGTAGGGGTGTGTGTGTGTGCATGTGTGTGTGTGAGGGGTGTAGTGGGGAGTATGTATTATTTATGTTGGGACACAGTATGCTAATTGGCTGCTTATTTATTGATTTAACAACTAAAGATGATTTTTAAAGCCCAACTGGCCACAATTTATTGACTTTTTCTCTCTGTACTTAGGAAAATTGTTCTTTAAGTAGAAAATTATATTAACAATAATAAAAATAATTATTATCGATCCAAAAGCTGCTATCTCAATTTTGTTTTTACAGAGTGCCATGTCCTATTACTGTCACATTTCTTAAAAATTAATCCATGTGTGGTTTCATTTTTTCCTAACTTGGCAAATGACATGACTTAGCCAAAGCCTTCTTTGGCTATTCTCTCCTTATCTAGAATCAAGACTGAAAATAAGAACTAGTTGAAGAACCAGGCAACAACTGAGAAAATCTTGCAGTTGTTAGTTTCTACTTCTATTTAAGCATGCTATCAGAATATGGTTGACAATTCTAAAGAAGTACAGGGTATAGAAGCTGGAAGATATGGGGGATTTAAATTAGAGGTACCAGTGCTCACAAGATGAACCTATAGCTCCTACTGTCTGAGTAGGTAACATTATTCAAAACCACCTCCAACTCTTCCTTCCCTCCAGGACAGACTGAGTGGGGAAGGGGAACGGCCCAGCAGAATCCTCCCTAGCAGCTGCACTTTCCCCTTCTGCTTCTCCTCCAATCTAATGTTCAACATCAAAGCCTTACTGGCAAGTTTAGGAACCAAGGTCAGTCTTTAATCCCTGCTCATCCTTGTTTGGGATTGTAGTTTTTCCTGCTAAATAGCAAATTGCCTTACTGGCAAGTTTAGGAACCAAGGTCAGTCTTTAATCCCTGCTCATCCTTGTTTGGGATTGTAGTTTTTCCTGCTAAATAGCAAAAAAGATAGATGTTGATCAGACATCTTGTCCTCCTACTGAGATTTTCAAAGCACTGCTAGGGCCCATAATCTGCAAATGATTATCAAGCACAGGTACAAGAATAGCTTAGGATGAAAAAATCATTACATTCATGGTCTTTGTTCACATCTCAAAAATCAAACATCTGGACAATATAGGCACTGCAGACCCTCAGAATGGAAAGAGAAGGGTCCCAGGGTCATGTGATATTTTACAAAAATCCAGATCCAGACCCTGGACACTCCTTCTGGGTTTGAAAGTTCCTTGTTCACTAATTATCTCATCAGGGACCTGAAATCTAAATTCTTGGGAAGAATTTTATTGTAACCAAGGTACTCAAAGATGTGTGGAAAGAGTATCAGGGAAAGAAGAAAAATTCTGGAACCTCTGGGTTGGAGTGAATATTTTTATGTACCTGATTGCTGTAATCTCATAAGTAAGCACCACCATGTGACTCCAAGTTCTATAATTGAACAGTTACAAATATCAATCCTTAAAAAGGTAGCACCCAGAAAACTGAAATCTCATTGCTACCCTGGATTCTCTACAAGGGAGGATTTACCACACGTTAACCTGATACTCAAGAGAATATTTTACTGAAGCAGCATCAAAATAGAATCTGTCTGCAGAGGGTCAAGTTTCTTTATATGGGCAAGAAGTAAAGGCACAACTGTTCACAGTAGTAAACCAGAAGCCTTAAGTTTCCATTGCAGTGGGGAACACTTGGGAAAAGCAATACTCTGAGATTTGATGTTTAAAAATCACTGTTCAGACAATTAATTGACTGGGTCCCTTCAGTCAACAGATTTTTATTGTGCCTATACTATGTGCCAGCCACTGTCCCAGGAGCATAATATATTTCAGTGAACAAAACAGACAAAACCTCTGCATTCCTGGAGCAAAGAAGTGTTGGTTAATGGATTTGATAAAAAATTCTCCAATCCCAGTATCCCCATGAAGTTGTTACCCAGACAATCCACTCCCTTTTTTGTGTAGTGACAGTTTCCAGGCTTTGCTTATAATGAAAGGCATGATAAAAATGGTAACGGTGGTATAGAGCACTAGTCTTCTATTTCTGCAAGGCTGAAACTGTCAACTCAGTGAATTAGTGAAAATTACAAATGTTATATTTGGAGCTGAATTCAACCAAACATGGCCATGAGCCCGTCCCGGGAATGAAGTGTACAGGCGAGAGTTCAAAGTCCCCAGTGAGTCCTCACATAGGCAGCAGCTCTGATAGAGATGCTATCCCTCTGTGTGTTTAACCTGAGACTGCCACCTCACCTCCACAGAACATTCCCACACAAGGATGGAGAGTAGCCTTTGGGGTCTGTATGGGTTCTGGTTGGATGTCAGCCAGCCATTCAGAAGTGAAAGTCATCTACCCTCTGACCAACCCCTGAAACTATCCAATTCCCTGAGAGGTAAAATGGCTTGCCTGTGCTTGCCACATTCCTCTTTTCTGCCTTCATTTTTCATTTATCTTTATCAGCAGATATCTGGAACACCTAATTGCTGTTATTTCCATCTTGAACAGGCTAATAGGTATCTGAGCGGGAAGAGCATTTTTTCCATCTCTCTGAATGTACAATAATAAAATAATAATAATAATAAGATCCCATACTGATAAGGGAAATACCACTTTTGTCTTAACAAAATTTGCTTTCATTGAAATAGAATATACAGCATAGTTTCTTGATTACTTTGGTGTATTGCACTCACCAGCACAAATAAACCTACTGCTTTTGAGCTGGAAAGGCTGCTATTTTAAAGATGAAAAAATTTCAGCTTCTGGATGGCTGCTTTCATTTAACACAGCTTCAAATGAATTTATGAACTGTTCTATAATGTTTTCTGCATACACCAAATGGCAGACTTTAGGCAGAAACCCAATATATGTTTAGTTAGTATATAATAAACATAATATTTACATGGGCTATGCACTGTGTTAAGAATCAAGAGCAGTTGCTCTATAAACTGTTATTGAATTCTTTAACACAGAGCTCTAAACCAAGTCAAGTGGTCCATCAAGATTCCAGAAGCATGTTTAAGAAGAGACCCTGACCTACTCCAAAGACACACACACACGTGTGTGTGTTTGTTGGCACACACATGTGAGCATGCAAATCTATGTCTCCTTCATTTTAAAAAATATATTTAATCAAAATCTTGACAGCAATCTCATTTTGTTTGGTTGCTAGGATGGCAATGTAGTTGAAGATACTGTTTTTAACTTTAAAGGTGTCTCTGCAGTTTTGAAGAATGTTTCAGAGGAGATTATAAATACAGAAATATATATACACAGAAATATATTTTTTCTCCAACAGATAGAGAAATCAGTTCATTTCTTAAGCAATGCACAGAAAGCAGGGAGTAGAGGAACCTGAATAAGCATGCTTATATGGGATTCTTCTTTGAAAAGCCCAATAGTTAGGCACTATAACACTTCAGTTGATATTTCAACAGTTCAAATACAATAGTGGAAATTAAGTTGCCCCAGCAAATTCAGTTTAGTAGAAATTTGTTATGAATAAAATGCTGCTGTTGCCTCTAGAACATTGAATTTATCCACCAAATAATATCTCAGAAATACCACTTCAGAAGAAATCAGTTCTAAATAATTGATAAATTTGGTTTGTTTAGAAACCTTTTGACCTCTGTAATAGAAAGTAAAAACACATTTCAGTTATTAAAGTCACATATATTCCCTCTGGTCAGGGGAGCTTTTAATTTTAAGCTGAGCTCCATAGGGGCCATTTGATAAAGCTTAGAGAAATTTTTCAACTGCTGCTGATGGATCTGGGTCAACCTCCTTTGGGAAAATGGAAAAAGATAAATTTTTAGCTTTTCATAATACACAAGAAAATTTTAGAGATTTTAAACATTAAGACCAATTGGAAGTGACAGTTTTTTTTTCTGTAGCCCTTCTGAGTACCTTCCATCCTTACACTCTTTCTAACCCTTTCTTTCTCTCTCCTCTTTACAAAAAAGGTTTAAATGTTCATGCTATTAAAATAAAAGAACAGAGAATTGGCATTTTATATTTATGTAAGATACTTCAGAGCCATATTCAGTGCAATTCTTCTGAAGTTTCATAGATAAAATAGCAAGATACTATTTAAACATTTCTTACTTAAACTTTTTTCAAAGACACTGATTAAATAAATAATTTTATTGGTGATTCCTCTTTTGTAATAATAGCAGAGCTGAGTAAATGATTTTCAACATGAGTTACCATGTTGGAAAAAATGCACAAACACCACAAAATGTTTACATTATATAACATTATTGCCAATATCATGAATACATATTTAAAGTTTTTTCTTTATGATGAAAATACTAAAGTAAAAAAATTACCTTTATTGTTATATTTACCAAAGACATTTGCTCAAATTACATAGCTCAAGTAAGTTGATTTTTATGAGTACTTTATAAATTGTGTGTCTCAAGAATGTACATTAAAATTACATTTTAACTACCCATGTATACCTACCACAGATTCAATTGCATTTGGACATTATTTTATTACAATTTCAGATTGTGAAGGCAAAGGATTTTATCTGATCTTCATTATGTTCCTTAGAAAGCCAATTTTTCCTTTTGGCCCAGTAGATGATTACAAGTATTTATTGTTGGAAAACTCGACCTGATTTAAACATCAGAATCAAGTAGTATTCCCTTCCCAGTCACACATCACCTACTCAAAAAAATAAAAGGTTCTGATATTGTTCATGAAAGCTCTCCTACTGGTGACCCCATATTCCAAATGTCTGTTCTCTCTAGTTCCATCCCCATTACACTCTATCCTCTCCTTCTGCCTCCTCTCAAACATTTCTTGGGCTAGCACATCCTCTTCCAGGTAGCTTCTTTAATTCCACAGGTACCAGGCACTGTACTGTCATGGTGGCTGGATTCTGAGTTTCTGGATAAAGACATAAATGGGGACTGCAAAAGATGGAAGAAGATTTCTTATCTTGATATGGTAAAATACAAGTGGCCTTTGACAATGAGTTTATCCTTAAGATTAATTGTGAAGCCACTTGACTGAAAGAGTATCAGTAATTGGCATGGAATGATGCAAAAAAAATTACATAAATAAGAAGCAACTTTCTTGTTTCCCCCCTGATACATAAAGAGGATTTGAGAAGAGAGAAAAGAAATAGCTGAACAAATGTGGGTGAGTACATATCTCAGTGTTTGAGGGGAAAAAAGTTCACCAAGTATCAGGCAATGGAATAATTCATAAAAGTACATACCCCTATGTCCCTGACCTTAAAAGAGCTACTCCAAGAAATTATGAAACTCAACAAGACCATAACACACTAGTGCATTTGGGCCTTCAAGACAGGAACAATCCTTTGCATATGTCCCTGTCTTCATGCACAAGTTCACAATGGCATAATGGCTGCATGATTGCATTCTGCTCTCTTGAAAAAGTAAGTGATCATGCTTTGTATTCATTATCCCATGTTTATGCTTATTCATCATATATTTAGAATTTTATCTGTAGGAACCAATTGGCTAAAACTAAATGGTGTGTGTCCCAGTTCACATGGAAAGAGGATTCTGAAAAACCAGAGCCCCCAATGATTGAGGTGACTTTTATCCACCCCCAAAATTTTAAAAACAGAAAATAAATGATAACGAGGATCTGGAGAAACCAGAAACTTTGTGGACTACTGATGGAAATGTAAAATGGTGCAGCCACTGTGGAAACACTACAGTGGTTCTCAAAAAGTTAACCATAGAATTGCATAAGATTCAGCAATTCTACTTCTGGGCCCAAAAGAATTAAAACCAGGGACTCAAACAGATAGTTGCACATCAGTGTTCACGGCAGCATTATTTACAGTAGCCAAAAAGTAGAAAGAACTCAACTGTCTATCAACAGATAAAGGAATATACAATATGGGGTATATGCCTACAATGAAATATTATTTGGTCTAAGTAAGAAAATTCTGAAACATAAACAACAATGGATGAAACTTAAAGTCATTATGCTAAGTGAAATAAATTAAATAAAAAAGGACAAATAGTATATGATCCCACTTATATGAGGTCCCTAGGCTAATCAGATTTATAGAGTCAGAAAATACAATGATGCTTAACAGGGGCTGGTGGAGGGACAGAGAAAGTTACTGTTTAATGGGTACAGAGTTTTAGTTTGGGAAGATGAAATGGTTCTGGAGATGGATGATGGTGATGGTTATACAACAATGAAAATGTACTTAAGACCACCAAACTGTACACTTACATGTGATTAAAATGGTAAATTTTATGTTAACTATATTTTACTACAATTTTTTAAAAGAAAGACCAGAGCCACTAACTGATATCTCATGATAAAAGTAAAAAAAAAAAACAAATATGAGAAAATGTCTATGTTCCAGCCAATAAGTGTGCTCAAAATTATAAGCCCTATTTAATTTTTTTGCTCCTTACTCTCTATTTTTTTTTTCTGTTGCATCTGTCACATTGCTTTGTATAGACCTAGCACTATGAGAAGGCTTCTGTCTTCTTCTTGATTCTAAAGAAGATATCTCTAGAAGTTCAAATGTGTTGATTTCTAGTAAGTCCTCCCTATGTTTGGTACATTTTTTCCTATTCCCAATTTATTAAATCCTTATTAAGCATGAATAGCTTATTCCATTAAATTGATCAAATAAATTTATTTGTAACTCTCTGGATAATGTGAATATTTTTTGGTTTCATGTAATTGTGTTTTTGATTACAAAGATTTTTAGAATAGTCATATGAATTAGTTTTTCGCACTTAAGATACCCTTTAGGTTTAGTCATATGAAAGTGTTTTCAATTCACCTCAGCAGGCTGAATGTCCTCATCCACTGTGCCATACAATTTTAAATGAGCCCCAAACAAATTCTGACGTACAGTGAAGAAGAAACATTGATGGGTCATCTCCCATATGCTCCCAGGACCAAGCCCGCAACCTAGGTATGTACTCTGAACCCACAACCTTCTGGTATGTGGGATGATGCTCCACCCAGCGGAGCCACCTGCCAGGGCAGTCCCAAATATATTTTTATTTTCTTTTTTCTTCATTCTTGTACCTATGTCCTGTAGAGCATGCTCATCATAACCTTACCTTTCCTAGCATTATTTCACAAATAATTTAAAGTTCTGTCACCCAAGACCAGATCACACCTGTTTGTTTTTTAAAGGGTTTCAAAGTGAAATTTTATAATTGATTTGTGCTCATTTCTCAGTGTTGCTCTACCAACATCATTTACATGTGTCTTGAGTGGTGTCCATTTGAATTAAAAGTAAAATATTTTTATATGATCAGAAAATAATTTCATAATTGAGCTGACAAATGTAGAAGTTATTGTCATTAGGATGCTTATTACATAAATAAGTTTTCTTTATTTTCTATAGCTAATTCTGTCAAAGATCAAGTCAAAGGTACTATTTGAGAAAAGTCTTCATAGCTCTCCTAAACAAGCCAGCCTTTGATGAACACGCTGGTGCCTAGCTACATGCTTGAAATTTGTTGCCTGATCATTTGACCCTGAGTCCTGCTTTTATCACATCAATCACTCACTCAACAACTCCTTTTTCCCTCAAAAGATTTTTTCTGTGTCCACAAACTGCTGGTTGTAAAACATGAATCAGTGTGGAGAGCTTCCATTATGAGGAACTTTGTTCAATGGTTCCATTTTTCATGTTTCTCTATGCAAACATCTTTACAGTTTATCCAAAAAATGCTAAAATAAAATGAGTTCTTTACTTTCAAAAATATAAGAAAATATGGTTCAGTCCAAAAAGATTTCATTTTATTTACTTTACATTACATTATATTGCTATGCTATTTCTATGCTACTTTAATCTGCATGCCCACTTTTACAAGTAAAAATTAAAAGTATGTAAGCCCAAGTGCCAACCAGTACATGAGTGGATAAATAAGTTGTAGTACATTTACATAATGGTATGCTACTTGGCTGTAAAAAAAGAAGGAAATCTATAATACAATATGAATGGACCTGGAGAACATTACACCAAGTGAAATAAGCCAGTCAGAGAAAGACAAAGATCATGTGACTTCACTTACATATGGAATCTAATGAAAAAAATAAGCTAAAAAACAAAATAGAAACAGACTCATAGATACAGAGAACAGACTGACACCTGCCAGAGAAGATGGTTGCAGAGATGGGTGGAAAAGATAAAGGGATTAACCAACCAACCAACCAAACAAGCAAACAAAAACTCATAGATACAGACATCAGTATGGTGATTACCAGATGGGACGGGAAGTAGAGGAGGCAGAGTAAAGTAAAGCAGGAATAAATAGTGGTGGAAGAAGACTTGACTTGGGGTGGTGAACACATAATACAATTTACATAAGATGTATTATATGTACACCTGAAGCCTATATAATTTAATAAATGTCACCCCAATATATTCAATTTTTTAAAAAGTATGTGAGTAAATGCATCCCATTCCTCTTCAAACCCAGTCTAGAAGTATGTAGATATAGGCTTATTGGATTTATCAATTAATATAAAATCTTCATGTCTCCACATGTGTATCACCAGTCCTATTCTTTCAACCAACTTCCTATGGGATATTTTACTTGAAATACTTAAAATTTCTTCCCAATACACACCCCAGATCTTTCCCAATAAAATCAGGAAGTCTGTCTCTTCCAGTAGTACACCCATGATCCTTGTCTCCAAATTTGATGCCATCTCAGATTCATTCTTTACCTCCAATTATTAGTCCAATGACATTAGGCTGTCATCAATACTGTATTGACTACCTTATGAGTGGCAGGCTTTATTTTTATTTATTTGTTTGTTTGGTCTCTGAAGTTGCTAAAATCCAAACCTTTCTTTGTAGTTCAAAGAAAGGAACCTGCCATTGTAATTCAGGTTCCTATCACCTCTCACCCATTTAACTGCAGTGTATTTCACAGTTGCCACTTTTATCCCCCACCCCTACTCCAACACATGCACACCATCAAACATTAAGACCAACAATATCTAAGCTATATCTTGAAAAGGCCTCTTTCATTAAATCATGCTACTATCCAAAAGCACTCATTGATTCACATTATACCCTTGGATATAAGCTCATTTTCTTGATCAGTAGACTTTTATTTAACATCTGATTTACCTATCAAGACTCTTCATAACCTGGCCTCCTATCTTTCCAACTGCACCCATCACTACCCAGTAGCTAATATGGAGTCCAGACATGATGAATTCATTTGTATCTTCACACCATGTCTTCTGCTCTTTTTTTGACCTCTCATCTTTATTCTTCCTTTCTTCAAGCCAAATCATTTCTATCTTGAAAAACTTTCCTCACAAGCCCAAACTTTATTGATGTCCTATTCCCCTGGAAAACACCTAGTCATTTCAATCCAATTTCATACTTACTCTTTATCACTGAGAACAATTAATTGCCAACCAATTCATAAACTTGTTCAGATGAGAGCCCGTCTTTCATTCTTCTGAAACTCCTTTAAGGGCACCAGAGCATTTTGCATGTACAGAAAACATGTTGTTTGATTAATTACTTAGCTACCTTCCATAAGTACTTAGCTCCCTTAGCTGACTAATGTATGCCCTAGGAAGCTTTATGAATAACTATATCTCCTTTAGGAATGTCAACAAAAGCAGGGGGGAGCAAATACGGGGGGGGGCCAAAAACCTAAAGTTATCTTCTGGAGGGTGGGATTCTTATGGTACAGGCTTCCCCTACTAAGTGATTGTTCTAAAAACCCATCTGTATCAGTGTACCAGCTGACATTGTTGTGACAGGCTGCATTCGGCTTCAGCAAAAGTTTTTTGAAGACTCTTTCAATGTGTTTACCCAGTTCATGATGGGTGATTTATGAGCACACCTGCCCACACCATGCTGTGTTCAGCAGCTTTTGACCAAACATGGCATGACCCCATGCCCCATCTCCCTATTTACCTGATCTTGGCCAAGTGACTTCTTTTTTGGCTCCCCAGGTGAAAAAAGTCCTCAAAAGGAAATATATTGCTGATGGAGAAGAGGTAAAAAAAAAAAAACAGCAGAAACACTAAAAGGCATCAAAATTGACAAGTTCAAAAAGTGTTCTGAGCAGTGGAAAAAAATCTTGATAGGTGTACTACATTAAATGGAGAGTACTTTGGAGGTGACTGAAGTTTAACTGTGTAAGAATACACAATTTTTTAATAAACTCTGTCATACCTCATATGAAATTTGGGGGTCATACCTCGTATTGCTAATGATTATTGAATACAACTTTTTCTTCAGCAGGGAGAAAGTGGCTGGACAGCTCCTACAGAAATAATTTGGCAAAAGTCATACACATTTCTGGATATCTGACACCCTCCCAAGATAAGACACACTTTGGTAGACAATTTTGTTGGGTATGAACATATTACATTTTTGGAGCTGTTAAACTAAGGCTCTTTATGTCATTTGCCTATTCAAGATTGGAACTATCAATAATGTTTGAATTAATGGTGTGGGCAGGATTGTATACAATATCCCCATGACTTAGATCTTGGCCTTAGCTTCCTGGATGATTTGCATGTACAGACCTTGTCAATGTTCTGGAGAATCTGGTGAAAAATACAGGAATAAAGATCAGAAATTGCATTTCCTGCTTGGCTTAAATGAAGGGAGACTTGACGGGTGGGAGTTGCTTCCCCTCTTGGCCATTAGACAATTGTGTCAGAGTGTTCTGTTTTGTTCTGGCTGGATAGTGTCTACTTATCAAAAGCAGGAAATTGCATCTTAACTTGGATCTGTAGGATGCCTGCTGGGGAGGAGTTGATCTGGTTATGAGGGTAGAGGTGGGAGGAGGACCAGGGCAAAGAACAGTCAGTACTAGACCACTGCAGGGCCTGCAGCCATCAGGAGCTTGGCAGGAACAAAAACTGCATTAGAAAAAAAAAGCCACAGTTGAATACATGAGCAAGCTTGTCTTTTCCAGATGTGAAGAAACCGACTAGCTATTTTTCTAATCTGGAGGGGAGCATTGCTCCCCATGTAGAGTTCTTACCAAGTACATAATATGAGTGCTGATTTAGTTATAGCCCAGAAGAGGAAATAGGTGGCAGAATTGTCAGAGGCCATATTACAGGCATCATTGACATTGAGATAGGAATATCTATCTGCCATTAAAGAGCTTGGAGGTGGGGAAAAGAGGATGAAGGGAAAGCACATTTTGTGAGCAGGCTTTTGTTTGTGTTCTGTTTATAATGAATGTGGTAAGAGATTTGAGGGCTAATTTTAGCTAATGAAAAGACAATGAGAGTATATTAGGGAATTCTAATACACAGGAATATGAAAAGAAAATCACATTTATTCACTCTTCTGTAAACAAAAGCAAATAAATACTAATTGGACGTATAGCAATTAAAATCTCATCTAAGAGAATGCATAGAACTAGTTGATTCTTACCTTTTAAGTAGGTGTTCAGAGAGCATAACATTTCTCCATTTCCCAAGTAAACAGTGTGTGTTTAAAATAAATGAAAAAAGCAAAGACAGACTCTATGTGGGAGACATATGTGTATATGTATGTGTATATACACATATAAACACATATGGAAATAAGGAAATGTGAAATCTGTTAAAAAGCAAATAGCATGAGAGAATATTACTAAAATTATAGCTAATAGTCTAAGCTGTAAGTATATAATAATTTGCCTTCTTAGACTTTTTATTCTTTTATATTCCTGTAATTCAGGCCACATTATAATTATCATTCTGATGTTACATTTTATTGCAAATAATAAATTAAATACACAAAAGCACTATTACATTTTTCTAAATTGTGGTTGCTTTTCTTCTGCTCACTTTATTATAACACTCTTTCAATAAGGAAACCCCTGGAGTGGTTGTTTTTTGTTATCGTTCTTTATTTTACTGTAACTGATGTTCTGTCTTCTGTAATAATATTAAAGAATTATAAATCATAAAGTAAACCAATTCAACTAAGATTTACCTTCATTCGAAAAGTTCTGCATTTGAGAATAGTGTACTCAGACTTGAAACCAGATATTCAGTAGGTATATTTCCATAGTTATTTAATATAAAAATATAGGCAGAGGAAAGTTTGAAGGGAAAACAGAGAGACAGAGAGACCACAGATGTAATTTCAATGTCATTTTAAATTACGTTAATGTTCATAAATAATATTAATTAAAATGTTAAAAGACTAGACTTCCATTTTGTATTGTTATATTTACAGCAAGACCAAGATAAATTTTTTTTTTAATTTTTCCATTGGTATAGCACTTCGCCTTTCACTGGAAGTGCCCAGGCTTTATTTATTTATTTACTACTTTCATCCCAAACAACTCTGGTTAAAACATACTTAATGTACCAACTGTAATTAGCCAACTGTCAAAGACTCAACTCCTAACCGTTGATAAGCTTCATTTAACTAATTTGAGAAGTGGAAGTATGAATTTTTTTCCAGGAAGGTAGCTTTTTCCTTATTACCTCTCAAGACAGCCAAGTCTTGTGACCTATGGTTAAAAGGGCTCTTTGTAATTACGACAGAGAGTCTCCAAGTGAACAGTTCTCGCAGTAGGAGAGGAAAATTTTTTTTTAAAGCGCGAGAGAGAGCTTGAAAGGGACAGAGAGAGAAAGGAGGAGGAGGAGGAGGAGGAAGCAGGACACACTTAAAGAAGTAATCGAAGACAGCCAATGCCAGGCCCTCCCCTCCAGGAGCCTCCCGCCCCCGCCTGGCCACCTGCCATTGGCTCTGTGTCCATTTTATGGAGCGCGGAGTCTATTTGACCTAGGAGAGCAGGCCTATCACAGGGTTGTGCTTCCCCCGCAGGGCCTGCGCAGAGACAACCAGAAACTGATCAACCGTGTTATATCAATAACATTCTCA